>LAPY01001823.1:6624-24287 GCA_000970635.1 Eragrostis tef
TGAGGGCTGGACTGTTCACTGGGAGCTGGATGAGTGATATCCAGCTGAGTTCGCATTATCGGGCTTGTGATGCGGATTCGTGTATCGTGAGCGCGTTCTCCTTGTATTGCCGTTTCGTTCGGACTTGTACCTTGTTTCGTTATTAGACTTCCGTTGTGTTACTCGATATTTTAATTGGACTAATGTAATAACCTAAAGGCTTAATTTGTGCCCTTTATGTGACGTACTGTTGTGTCTGTTCATCAGCACATACCGACTCGATCCTGTGAATAGCGGTAACGCTACAGTAATTGCTTCCGGCAAGGTGCCCCAAGGCCTGCACCAACAGAAGCCCAGCGGCACAACCGTATTATATAGAAGATGGAGCTGCAATCCACCTAATGCATTCCTTCAAAAAAATCTATTCAGATTCCTTTTGAACAAGCGGTCACGTTAGTTCCACCAAATGCACCTTTCATTAAATAACAGGAACTACATCGAAGAATCCGAGAATTCGAATCAAACGTCACGACTCACAAATGCAAAAGACTAAATAACAGGCTAAAGGACATTGCTGGGTCAAATACATTGGGTGGTTCAGAAAGCCATATGAAAATTTTGAAGCCATATCAAAATTTTGACGCGAAGCTTCGACTCTAGCCGCGGCGCAGCCAGGAACCTCGTATTGCGTCCCGTGCCAACCGCTCCGCCTACTGTAATCATGGCATTCCCATGCAGTGCTTATAAAGCCTACCATATCAGACGCCCTCAGCACAACACAACCCACACGATCTTCAAGCTCATTGCAACACCGTGAGCAAATAAACACCCGAGAAAACTGTGTGCATGGAGAACGGTGCGCGCAACGGCTCTGCGTCGTCGCCGGTGCAACCCCCTCATGTAGCCATGTTGGCGACGCCGGGGATGGGCCACTTGATCCCGCTCGCGGAACTTGCCAAGCGCCTGGCGTGCCGGCATGGGGTGACATCAACTCTCATCGCGTTCGCCACGCAGCGTGCCTTCCTAGACTCCCTCCCAGCGTCCGTGTCCTTCCTCCACCTCCCACCCGTGGACCTCTCCGACCTGCCTGCCGCATGGCACCGCCATCGAGACGCTCATGTCGGAAGAGTGTGCCCGCACTCACCGAGATCCTCGTCCAGCTCAAAGAGACCACACACACGTCTCGTGGCCTTCGCTACCGACCTCTTCGGCGTGGACTCGTTCGATGCCGCGCGCGATGCCGGTGTGCCGCGGAGGTACCTGTTCTGTTCATCCCCACCAACCTCCACGTGCTCTCGCTCCTCCTCCACCTCCCGGAGCTCGACGTCTCTCTCCCCGGCGAGTTCGGGGACCTCGCTGAGCCTGTCCAGCTCCCTGGCTGCGTGCCCATCCCCGGCGTTGACATCCTGTCGCCGCTGCAGGACAAGTCCAACGACTGCTACAGGTGGTTGCTGCACCACGCCAAGCGCTGCCGCGAAGCGGATGCGATCCTCGTCAACTCCTTCGATGCCGTCGAGCCCGAGGCTGCCGCGGCTCTCTGCAAACAGGAGCCCGGCCACCCACCAGTGTATACAATATTGGCCCGCTCATACTGACCAACAGCAGCAGCAGCACCGACGACTCCGCCAAGCGTGCGGCATGCTTGGAGTGGCTGGACCGGCAGCCAGCAAGGTCAGTCATATTTGTCTCCTTCGGCTCCGGTGGTGCGTTGCCATCGGAGCAGATGCGGGAGCTCGCGCTTGGGCTGGAGCTCAGCGGACAGCGCTTCCTGTGGGTGGTGCGAAGCCCCAGCGACGAGGGCGCGGTGAGCGACAACTACTACGACGCCGAGAGCAAGAAGGATCCTTTCCTGTACCTTCCCGAGGGGTTCGTCGACCGGACCAGAGAGGTTGGCTTCCTGGTGCCCTCATGGGCGCCGCAGATTGAGGTGCTGGCGCACGAGGCTGACACTGTGGGTGGAACTCGACATTGGAGAGCCTCGTGCATGGCGTGCCCATGGTGGGATGGCCGCTGTACGCCGAGTAGCGGCAGAATGCAGTGATGCTTGCAGAGGGGATTGGAGCAGCGATAAGGGTGCCTGAGTCCAAGACAAAGGAGAATATAGCGGCAGTTGTGAGGGAGCTGATTGCAGGGGAAGGAAGGGGCGCAGCTGTGCGGGCAAAGGTGGTGGAGTTGCAGAAGGCCGCAGCACAGGGCCTCCGCCAAGGTGGTACTGCCGCATCTGCTCTGGCTTCGGTGGTGGAAGAGTGGGTTGCTGGAGAAAACTAATCGCTTCATCACGTAATCATTGCCGTTTGTTTATCAGTTTCCGTTGTACTAAGTTCCAATTATTTGAAAACACTAGCCTATCAACCCGTGCAATTGCACGGGCTAGCAATTAAAACATATTAGTTAAGACAGGATTTCCTATTTTTGACTATACGATATGATTTTTGTGAGTTCAATTATCCTTAAAGTAGTACCACCATAAATATAACATTTGTTCAAAAAATATTATTTTTATACCACTCAAGGATAATAAAGTAATATAAATCATAGGTGATACTCTCTAATTCCCTGTTTTGATCTTTGAATCTTAAGTGTATCTTGGTTGCTAATGATCATATTGTCAAAAATTTGATCTCCATTTATTTTTCTATATATTGACACTTGATTTGATAATTTTGTACATTTTAATTTCTCAACTTTTCTTGATCTGTTATTGGCTTCTTTATGTACCATCCTAGATTAGAGTAATACAGAGTAGCATGTAAAGTAGACCTCACACGTGCAAGTTCTCTGCAAAAGTTGTTGGGCTTGTACCAAAAAATACTTAAGCTTACAAGATATTGGACTACTTCAATTGAATCTAACTTTCTTTGATTATTCTATTAATTTAAAAAAATAAAATTATTCAAGGCTTGTTCACTCGTTTTAAAATAATAATTCCCTAACTTTCATTTTAAAAAATTAGCAATGAACAAATAACTTTAATTCTAGATAACACAGGTGTCTCCGTTCATACTTAAGGGCTAGTACAAAATGTTGAACATGCTTCGCTGACTGAAAGTGAAAATTTTCTAGTCATTCTTTTTCGAATATATTATGATAAGTAATAATATTTGGACAAATATATATTGTTACCATCTGGAGCATATATTTATATGAATAAAATCTAAATAAGAGTTACCAAAAGGCAAGGGTTTGCGTTGCATACAATTATGTCAAGGCTACATAGGTGCAAATTAAATATTTATAAGGAAAACCTAGTGCATCAAAATTTCTTTTTCATCTACTGCATTTAAACTTCCTTTCATCCACGTAATTCTGTTAAGAAAAACCCCAGCAGACTAATAAGCTGAAACGTTCCATGAAAAAGGATACGGTAGATATAATCCCATTTATAAATTACTTTATATTTACAGTAGCACATTTTGATGCAATATTTTGCAGCGCTGGCAGATGCAAGCAGCAGCTCCTCTAAACCATGGATAAGAGCTTGGACACATGAGCAACTCGGCATATAGGGCAAAGAAAAAGATATTTGAAGAAATAGCAAGTGTTTTACTCTTCATAATACAAAAGCCATAATATGCAACAATCTATAAATTCCTTACTTCAACTTTGTACGTGAATTAATTAAGAAGAAATCAAACATGTAGAGCTCATCGAAACTCAAAAAATCTATAAAGAAAAGTACAGTAGATAATTATCTTTTGTAATAAAATCAAATTACATATCAGTGGTGTGAGACACAATGTTCAGCTCTGTACAGCAAAAGGAGACACGGTGTTAATCTATTGAGATCCCTTCATTTGAGATATAGTAGTGAAAAGAGTATAACATTCTGAGTTAGCACAATGAGAAAATAACTGAAGAAGGAGTAAGCAATTTGCTATGGTTCGGTGTACATAGTAGATATAAAAGGAAAAAGGTCCTTCTGTAGAAATAAACCAATGGAATTTTTAACATGCGAGGAGCCATACAAAAACAATTGGAATAGTATCAAAGAAGTGACATGCAACTAATATATTAATTTGAACAAAAAAGTTGCTTTTGTGAACCATAGCGAAATAAACATTATATTGATAATTCAAATAGTTTGATGTGCTACCAACTGAATGTCACTGGGCTGATCCATTCTAATCGAATACTACCATGTAGTACCTATGAGTCTTTCAAACCTTTTCTTTCACATGCAGGCCAATCAGATCAGAAAAGGAAATTAAAGTCAGAATATCGAAATTCCAACATAAAAATTGTGGGCTGAATACCTTGTTGCAGAGCCGCACATGAGGGCCAATTTATGTATGGCGCATGGCTGATTGCCAGTTGAGGTGATCATGCTGGCAGGCAAGCGAGAGATTAGAGGTATGATGATTGGTGGACTCCTGTGTAGATGTTGTCCGTGCCCTTCCCGTGTTGGTCTCTTTAATTAATCCATGGACGTCCTGACAGCATGAATGATCCTTCTGCTGCTCTTGATCGACCTCCCGCGCAAGAACGGATGATGATGTCTGTCGTTGCAAACTTGCAGTGGTTTCAAAGCACGTACTTGATGGCGTCCGGAGGCAGTGGAAGGAGAGATTGGAGATCGCGGAGGCAACAGGGCTTGCCAATGCTAGTAGATTGAATCGGCAGCAGCGATGGGTTGCGGGTTCGTCAAGGCCACTCGTAGTCACGGCAATTATTCATTGATCCTTCCTCCCCGCAGCCTGTCCGCATCATTTGTTTCTTCAAGGATTGAAAGCTGTAGAACGGTGATGTGCTGGAGAATTCTCGAGGAATAACGGAGCCAGGTCAAGAGGGAGGTGGACAGGGAACGACATGGACGCTAGGCGGCTAGGGTTAGGTGGGCAGGAGTACATACGTGGGATGTACTTTTTGATCAATGGCTATGGTTTACTGGTTTACTAAACATCCAAATTAACGGATAGATGTTTTGCTTTTTTGTGGTAATTTCTAGGATTTTTCTCCGATTAACGTGAGGGCTTCAAAAGGAGCCTCTAATTAGTAAATATAAGATTTTCCTTGCAGCGGGTAGCTCATTCCGAGGCGAAAGTACTTTACTTTGCATTTTTAATTGAAATCTGAATAAAAGTAAGCAATATATTGGCACATTATTTGGATGCCTTCTTGTCAATATAAATGCTATCTCTCTCTCTCTATGTGTCCATTCAAGGGCATACGTGCTGTGTGCCGTGTGTTGGGTATTATATCAACAGTTCAGAATATGTCATGCCATCCTAGCTAGTCATTCGTTGCCGACATACTTCTAGTGACATTCTTTCATTAATCCAGGTTCATGTGTCCAATACCATCGGGGAAAATGGGTGAATAGGTATCCTCTAATTTATGTCTGTCTCATGATCAACTAAAAGCTGTAGAACTAGAGTGGTAAATTAATAACCTTAGCCTAGATTTTTTCTCTAGTGTACATAGCATCCCAGTAATTAAACCAAGACGGAAATCTAGGAGATATCAAGCTTGTGGGACTCATGAAGTCATGATCAAAAAAATAAATGAGGAAAGCCCATTACTTTTTGACGAGTTATCAGAGAGATGGGCCTCTCTACTAAGACCAGTCTCAGTGCATACTTTCATTTCACACTTTTCAATAGTGTCACATCAGATTTAGAGTTTTCACATGATAAATGAAATGGTCTCTCTCAATGCACAATTTTATCTCACGATTTCATAAGCAAAGCATGACATTAAATTCTTGCATTAAGATTGGTCAAAATATATTGGGATAAAAGTTTTGGCTCTCAATGGGTCTTTCAATGAGCTTTCATGTATATGAAAGTGTGCCACACTCATTTTATGAGAATGAAAGGAACTTCTCTTCTTTCATCTTAATTGATGTGTCATGTCATCTATTTTGCTGATGTAGCACCTTATTTAATGGTGATGAAAGGCCCATTAAGACTGGCCTAAATGTCCAAATACACATTATTGATCTGTCTGATTTACATTTCTAAGACTCTTAGATTCCTCAGACCAGCACATGAGTTTCATCGAAATAATGCATAAACCATAATGTCATGTTTAACACTTAAACAGTATAGCATGTTTCATCAGTTTATCATGTAAATATAAATTATTTATTTGTTTGCATGAAGGATAAAGGAGTGTACTTGAAATTTATTGATAAACCACGATGATTCAAGATCGGTAATAAGTGAAGGTGTACAGTTTAAATCAAGTATATTTACATCATAATCATTTCCAACGAAATATTCTATAGCTATATGGATCATCATGTACATTGAGAACCGCAAGCATGCATGACCGGCATAGTAGTTGCAATTTGGAACTTGTGAAACAATAGCATATCTAGCACTACATTGTTTAGAGACTAGAAATCAGAAGGGATGAGCTATTCTTCCGCCAAGAAAAATAATAAGGGAGGAAATATTATAGATAACAGGTAGTGATACACATGGTCTGCAAGTGTTAAACACTTGTCATACACAAATAAGTAACCAACCAATAGAGGCTAACATTGTCGAATTCAAGCAACCAGAAGCTGGCATTGAGGAATTTAAGAACAATGGAAGCTAATCATTAAGCTTGCAAGGGACTCCCGGGATGAATCGCAGAAATGGGTGACATGAATACATACAGATGCATATGTAAGTCCAGAAATCAATAAAGAGGTGACTGGAGGCAGGCACGGCAAATACGTGGTTACTCATCTGATAAGGCCAGGTGCTCTTCCAAGTAGTCGCACCGAGGACGTCCTCCACAGTTAACTTGTGCATAATTTTTTGTCTCCTTACATATATAGTACTTGCAATAATGAATGATGGAAGAAAGTAACGAATACTCAATGGTTTTCATGAATATACACTACAACATCATGTTTTATGAAGGTTATACATATTGATTTTCAGTTGCCACAAGAAATGGCAACTTTGTATGACATTAAAACTAATATTATGAATCACATATGGTTTCCATTTGTATAGAGTGATATCATATGATTGTATATTTTGTTAGCATGCAAACTCTAATAATTATTTATACCCATTTATTAAATGTAACTTTTTAAATTTGGCTGCAAAGGGTGGGGTATATCCTAGCATTAGAATTTATGGGTGCACCCTATGGTTTAGTTATGCGTGCACAAGTATTTCATTGATTTGATGCCTGATACAAAATTTTCACCATCCAGCAACTCATGGTTAAACCAGTATTCATGCATTGGTAATGGTAAGGTACACCATTTTGTAACGGAACACTCACAATATTCATGTACCTCTAAAGGGTTGCGTAGTATCCAGAGTTTGAACAAATAATTAGTCTACAAACAAAGCAACACATTTTTTTCTTATATAGAAGAAAAAAACTGACTACAACTGAAGAAACGTTCGATAGCTGATTTCTCCCAAACAGGAAGAGCGCTTTGTAGACTTTCACTGGGTACTTTGGCCAACTGCTTTGTAAGCTAGTCAAACTAATTATTGGATAATAATTCATGAGAATGATGAAGGAATTTTTTATAAACAAAGTTATCAGCTTTCCTAGGAAATCAGTTAAAAGAACTTGTGGTGTGCTTGACCGAGGGTGAAGTTCTTGACGTCAGACGTACCACAGTAATCTTGGCAGAAGCAGCGAGTAAACCATCATTGGACTCGTGCTGCAAATAGTGGAAAAGATGGCAGTCGCTCCTATAAAACTTTGATGTCAGTGCTTCAATGAAATGAGCTTCTTGCTTCAGAAAAACCGTGAACTCCTCTTGTACTTCTTTCCACCCATGTACTTCTTTTATTTTCTCCTCCATCTGAATGTGGCCACGGACAAATCAGAGGAAGTAGCACTGTAAATATGCATTAAGAAACTATTGGGTCTACACTGTATATTCAGTAGTTATCATACCAAGATAAGCACATAGTTTTGTCACTTTACCTTTCAGAAGAACTTAAAAGCGTGTGAAGTTTTGCACTGGTTCAGCTATTTTTTTCTTCTGAACTTCTGATCCTTGAACTTCGGTTTGACGTAAGGTGTGCATCTTATTACTTTGTACTGAACGACAATATGGTGTCAATGGAACCTTAAAGTTTAATCTTCCATACTGATCCTTCTTAGGTGTTTTTATAGCAAGTTATATGTGGATGATATATAGAAATATTGTATTCTGCCACATTGACACATGCTCACTTTGTGTGTTATGTATCACAGCTAAATCAATGATTGACACATGCCCACTTTGTGTGTTATGTATCACTTGGGAGCCGCCTGTTCATGTCCCACATCGACAAACACCGGAACAGGGGAACCAACCATCGTTGATCGCTTCTGCAGCGCCTGCTATCAGCCATTGAGGATCTTACTAAATCTCAGCAAGGAGATATGGATAGATATATCACAAAACAACAACATGTGCCTGCTGATAATCAGATTCCCGAGCAGGTCCTCGCACTTGATTATGCAACCGAGGTTTGAAATGGCACATTTCTTTAATTATCATATAGTTTTAAAATGCATTGTCCTCTATTTTTTTCTATAGAGGTAGGCCTCTGATTTTGTTGGGACGGCCCTGTGCCACGGCATTCAGTGACCCAGTGGCTCATGTTGGCGACGGCTGTGCCAGGCGCCAGGAGGATGAGGGAATCGAGCTGAGCTCTCTCATCGATTCCATCTCAATGGAAGGAGCCATAGAGAAGGGCCAAGCTCGCAGCAGAAGCCTCAAGCAGCCTCTGATCGGGGTCTGGAATCGGCCGTGGGGCAAGTACGCGGCAGAGATCCGGGACTCCACGCGCAATGGCATACGCGTCTGGCTGGGCACCTTCAACACCCTGGAGGCAGCGCTGGCCTACGACCAAGCCGCATTCAGCTCAAGCTCAAGCTGCGCCACCGCGCGCATACGGAAGCGCCGCCCACGGAAAACTACCAAGAGGACTGAGGAGGCAATCGAGCACCCACCGAAGCTGCCGCATCGTGTTAACAGGAGCTACGGCGACACCGCGAGGCCAGCAGCCGAAGCAGCGTATGTTAGCTTCCAGCTCTCTGGCACCCATATGCTGTGCTCTATCTGATGATGCCACCGAAGTAACTAACTATCCGTCGCCACCTTTGGCACCGTGATGAATTCATCTGCCCTCCCAAAGTTTGCAAGAGTGACATTCCTTCACGGTGCGCCGTGAGATCTCACCCTCTAGACATCGCTCTAGGTTGTATATATTGAACGCTAGTTACATCCAGCTGGTTTGTTTATCTCAAGGTGACCCTGACCCCGACAGAGTGGTATTGTGATTCATGATTTTTTTACTGTCGCAATTTATGGTCTGATATAATCCTGCATCATTAAGCAAACTGCATCACACAATGATGACTCAGCAGCACACTTATATATTAGTTTTCCTCTATGAGTACAGCAGGAGGAATGAATGATAGATGATGGAGACTACCTGTCCAACAATCGAAGTAGCAATTACTGTTAGAGTTGTTTGTCATTTGCAACAGCCATGTATGTCCAACAGCCTGTACAAAGAAACACCAGCCATGGCCCATGGCGTGCACGAATTCGATCATTTTCTGGTGATCAATCATCTATGTCTTGGCAGATGTCTCAGTTCAATTATAATTGTAGCTGCATGTGTTGGGTCGATCTTGCTTCAGATACAATAAATTGTACCTCAATCGATGGTCCACATGCTATAACCAATTCCAACAAAACATAAAACGAGGAAAGGGAACTTCTTCCAGGTTGACACATCATCGACAAGCTCAGATAGAAGGCATGCGCTGCAGCATGACGAGGAAGTAGCTCCCAGGTCCCAACCACTGAGCTCCACAAGCACGGGCCTCCCTCAGGTGTAGACAGACCTAATTACCTGAAGCAGGGCAAGCTTCCACTGAAACGTCACCTCAGTTACCAGTAAGATCTTCTTCGAAGATCATAATTAGCTGGTGGGTCGATCAACGTCTCCTAACATCTTCCTGAACCGGCTACAAATTCTTCAATCTCTGATATTTTGAAGGAAATTATTACATACATGCTGGATACTCAATCTTGAAATCAACCCATCTAGCCTGCTGGATACTCGCAGCCACAAAATGCATCAATCGGGTGATACATATATCAAAGGATCGAGTAGTGTGATATATAACACACAAAATGAAAGTGTCTTCTGAATGCTGGCTGTCATACATATTGTGAGGCCTGTTCCTGCAGGCTGGTCACGGAGATCCCAAGCTGGTCTGTGGCTGCTGGCTGAAGCTTCATTTAGGCGAAGGTGTTCTTCTCCAAATGCAGTGGCTTTATATGTTCTTTCTTCCCTCGTTTAGGTGAATATGTTCTGCCTCTCTTTCCCACAGGAGGATGGAGGCAGCAGCTGTGATGGCTTCTGGATCAATCGTGCTAGAAAAAAGGCGAGAGAGCTCTTCATGGAGCAGCAGCAGCGGAACGGCCGGGTTGCATTTCTTGCAAGTGGCAAAAATACTATTCTTTGAGATTCATGGCACCCAATTGCATGTATGGCTTGATATTTACAACAGATTTGGTATACCTGAAAGTTCATGCAGCGCCAACCATGAACTCTAAGGTCACAATCCAACTGAGAAATAAGGAGTGATCATCAGATAACATGCATGGTTAACAAGCTATCTGCATTAGTTTTGAATTGTGATAAATTATTATTAATAATTTGATCAAAATGACAAACTATAAGGGCACGCGAAACAGTATTTGAAAATGACATGCATTATATATGTGTGCTACAGTTTGAAATATTTTTCTTATCTCACTCAAATTTTTTAAGTTTCTCCTTTCATGCCTAGGGCCAGATTACTGCAGCTTAAGACATTGCTGTCAACTTGGTGTCAGGCTGGAGCTACACAGCGATACACAAGTGGAAGTAACTTATTTTTGCTTATCCAGAATTTAAGCAAACATAAATATATAGATAATGAACGAAATATGGCACATATATATATCATCAAAAGCATATATTAGTACACGTCACTTAATTGCAAATTTTACAAGGCCAGATGAGAGTAGATAAAATTAAATAAAGTTGCAATATCAACTAGTCACGATTTGTTTTATGCAGATCTTAAGGGAAAGTTGGTCGGAACCACATGGGGACTTGATTAGGATGATTGGATGGTCCGTTGTAGTTCATCTCCGTGGCCTCGCCAGGAAGCTCCTGATCACCCAGATTGATGGCAACAACATCACAGTCAGACATATCAGTAATGTATATATGATTTTTCTTCAAGTCTCCTGATGGCACCAACACATGAACAAAGAAAGGATAGTTTGGCCCTAAGAATAAAGCCCGATCACCGATATCATGGACATCTTCTATGCTTTCTGCATTGGTATCCACCTCACGGAGCACAGCCCCATGCACTGTGAAGTTCCATTGGTTACGAAATGTCCTCCTAGTGAGAGCTGTTCGAATAGGAAGACCTTCTCCGTAAGGGCTGACAATTAGTAGATTGTCATTCAACGATGGGGCCAAGATGCAATCAGATTGTTCCATCCTGCAGAATCAATGGTTGACCTCAATAGTTGCCTAGGATTTTCCCCTTGTTCATCCAAATCCCATGACCACAAGTCACTGTTTGAACAGACGGCAACAGTTTTACCCCTGTGCAAAATAGCATCACTGTAGCCCAAGTGCTGTCCCACTCTTGGATTCTCCAACACAATCCACTGACCACACCCATCCATAGTGTATGCCAACTGATTAGCTGATATAGCAATCGCAAAATAACCGCCTACTTCATCAGGTGCTTGGCATAGTTGTACACGTTTAGCATGATATGTCATCATCTCATCAGGTAACAAAGGAATGCAAGCTCCTGTGATTGGATTCATAATATTGGCAGAGTCTTGGCCAGCAATCACTAACCATTCACCTTTCCCTCCAATCCAATGGCAGTATCTGAAACTGTCAAGCTCAATAGGGAATGTCTCCCTAGACAGGATAATATTTTGGACAAAAAACATGCCTCGCTCATAATCATTTGGAATATCCCAGCCACCATCAATAGAGGGCGAGGTGAGCAAAGTTGGAGAACCAGATTGAAGACGAGGGTTCTCAGTATACACACCTTTCCAAGTTTTACAGACCAAAGCAAAATTGAGAGCACTAAAGGCGTCGAGGCGATCAAGAATCTGGTGGCAACAATCCAACTCAAGCTTCTCCCACGGAGGATATTCATCGAGATCATTCTCGCTCATGGTCAAACCAGAAATAGAAGTGCCTTCATATAAGCATATGTGTTATAACCAAACAAAAGATCCATTACTGTATGTATGAAAGTGTCACAAATGCATGGATTCAAATTTAGTTATACTAACATTGTCCCTTTGGATGAGAGGCTGTTCCCAAGTAAAAAGGGTTACAGTTGATGAGGCGTGGTGATGCGGAGTTGCTACAAATGGCAGAGCAGAAAACCGATATGGCATTGTACATCTGAACTCTTGTGTTGGTACGCATCCGCTCCATGATCTGCCCAGCAAAGTCCCACACCCACTCGTGCCCACTCTTAGAGAGGCTGGAAATAAAAATACAGAGAAGATGGAAATTAAACCCTACACATTATAGAGTAGGCATAAGTTATAAATTGTAATGCCTTAGATAAGTGAGTTGCGATTATTTGCTTACTCCACTATAAAGCGTTGAATGATTGGCTCTTGGCCTTCAGTGCCTTCATGTCTTACAATGCATGTAGCACGATTGAAGGCTCTACCAGCACATCCTTGAATGGTCAAGATCACATCAAGGCCATCTACACACATCGATCAATTCAACATGGTTGAGAGCTCCTGGGTGATAAAATATAATCTACTCTCCATTGATAAAAAAAACTACCAGACTACATGGAGTTATATATTATTTATTTACTACATGTCAATCAACTGAGATACCCCCCTCCCCCCAAAAAAAATTGACGAGAGATCTGACAATTAATGGCCGCCGAAATATAATTATCAGTACCAACAAAATTTGGGCAGATTGGTTACGTGCCACCATGGTATCTCAGTGCCGTGCAGTCCATATCGCCCTGATGCAGGGATTGACCCACAACGACGAAATTCTCGCCGCCCTGGGTCATCTGCGACGGAAACACAAGGCGATTCGCCCTTACACGGGAATGTTGATTCAGGTGCATGGACGCCCCCAGCACCGGCACCGGCGCAATCATGGACGCAGTCGCAGGGACCATTTCTTGGGCCGCGGAGCCGTTGTTGAGCTGGGCGTTCTTGCAATCCATGGCGAATCTTGGACAAGCTAACTAAGCAGCGTGGACGGCGCCGAGATGGGTGTCGCCGGCCGGAGTTGATGTGGGCACAGCAGGCGAGCAGACAGCTGGCTAGAGCGGCGGTGCGCAGTGTAAAACTTCGGATTGGCGACCGAGATGCCTGGCCTCTGGACAGCGGCGACGAGAAGGTATAAATACGGTAAGGAGCCACGGATTTTGCACATCTAGGTTTGAGGGGTTTGCGGCGGCGCCGAGCGATTGTTTCAGACGCAACGGTCGGGGAGCGTCCGGAGGGCGTCCCTGTGTGTAAACGCTCGCATACAAGTGAAAACAGCGCACAAAATTTGGATCATCCCTTTCGTAATTAATATACCTTCCATCCGGCGTGAGCCTCACACGAAGGTAACGTGAGGGCTACCAAAAAAAATTTCAACGGTAACATTCCAGATTTTTTATTTGAAAAATATTTATGGTAACTTTAAAGAATTTACATAATTCTGAAATCTCTTTATTTATAAAATATATTTACTGATTTTTAAATGATTAAAATTCACCAACAATCCATTCACAGCCTTGCCACATAGCATATGAGTTCCCTCGTGGATCTGGAGACGGAGCACGACAACCTAGCCGTCACGCTCCTCATTTACGAGGCATGGCCGCCCTCTCTATCTCGGAGAAGACGACGAATCCGCTGTGTATCATCGAGATCCATACCGAGGCCATTGCAAGCACTGTCGTGATCTACAACTGAGGCCGCAGCGCCCGTCGACATGCACGCCCTCCACTTGATGAGGGGCGGCACTCCTCGGTCGCGCCGCGACCCATCGCCGATTGACGATCAATACAAGAAAAAAGCTTTCAAAGGATGTCATTATAGATGTACTTTTATAAACGTTAATACATCATATAAAGACGTTTTTTTCCCATGGTGTTGAGATCATGTCAATTTAATATGTTATTAGATATGCTTTGACCATCAATGTCCGAATAAAAATGTTTTTGACATGGTTTTGGCGTTAGTAGCCCTCACAGACGCGCTTTCATTTTGTTAGTATCCCATGTAAACACGCTTATGTGACACGGTACCGGAAACGCATCAAAGTGACATAATATTAACGAAGCTTTAAAAGTTTGTAATCTCATCTAAAGACGCTTCTTAACACAGTGTTTAGAATGCTAGAAATGGCAATGCATTTGGATAGCATGAGTTCAAAAAATACATATTTTAGTCTAGTCATAGTTGCACGTGAGATGAGTTGGTTAAGTGAGTTTGTAAGAAATGAAGAGGTCACAAGTTCAACTCCTGCTATTTGCGCAAATAATACTTGATATGAGCATAAGGGAACAAAATATATTTTTTTTCAATGTTCTAAATATAGCAACACTTTAAAGTGTTGCCAAATTTATAGACACGTGACTTTTTCTAATAGTGAATATAGTGTATCTACAGGGGTGTTTTTCAAATAGTGAATGGGAGAGGGGGGGCGAGGATGTTGAGACAGGGAGAGGGTAGAAGGGGAGATGGTGGAAGAGAGGAGAAGGTGCGATAGCTGTCCTGGGAGGAAGAGAGTGTGTATGTGTGGAAAGAGGGAGAAATGGAGACGGTTGGCCAGCTCGGGCTGGTAGCCAGTATCGAGAATGGACATTATCCTAGCGTCCACCAATCCAGGTCGAGGCAGTGAAGGCGCATAGACACCATGGCAAACAAGGGAGTGTGCGAGTGTGGACGAGACGGCTCTGCAACCATCGTCGTCCTCATTTAGCTGGACGTACCCCCGCCACCATGGCAGCGCGCGGCAGGACAACTTTTATCGTAGTGATTGCCGTCTGGAACCTCATGGGCGCCAATTTAGGACACCACAGGCACCAATTCAGGACATGGCTGCGGAGGCGTGCTCACATGACGGCGAACTAGGGGGAGCTACGAGGATGGGCAGCACCGCGTCGGTGACGAACAGGGACCGTTGATCGTGGGCGAGAGCTCTATAGTCCGGATTGAGTTATGCGAGCACCCATGGTTACATCTCAAAAAAAGAGGAGTTTTACATTCCAAAATAATAGCTATTAGTTTGAGGGCACATTTGTAATTTTACTATCAATTATTTTTTATTAATAATAATGAAGTAGATAATTCAACCATTACCGGCTAGCCCTAGGGAATATACTAATAAATTAGATTGATGGACAACAGATCAAATTATTTTTTTTATAAAAACAAAATTACTCTTACAAGTCTATCACACTTTATTTTTTCCGATATTACCCTTAGTAATGGCCATTAGTAAAGGATTTTTCGTCGGATCAAACTAATGGCTATTATTTTGGACCGTAAAACTGCTTAAAAAAAACAGAATACCCTGATTAAGAAAGGATAATTACCAAAATAACCCTAGCTACAATTGACAATTCGTAAACACCTTTTTTATACGCGTGTGGTTGGGATTAATCAAGATGGGTTCGGACTCGTAAGCACCGTAACAAGTTTCAATCTATTCACCTGGCTACACGTCCATCTACCACAAGAGAGAGGCTGGAAAACTCAATCTAGCACCGAATTAGAACAGAACTCGATCTTGTGTTCCATACCCAAAGCGAGCGGTAGGCGAGGAATCGAGCCTATTGGCGGTGCCGATGGAGATCGTGAACTCGTTCCAAGTAGACGACGCCCATTAGCTAGCTTTTCTAAGCCCATTCGCTAGCTTGGTCGCCTGGTGCGTCATTCACCTGCGCTTCCTTGCCCTTTCCACAGCAGTAACAAAGCACGAAGCTCATGAATGGATTAATTGATCACTGCAAGTACTGTAGCATTAACTAGAAAAGGTTTTGCTGCTCCTGAGCAAGCAATAGCCAAAATACAGGAAATTAACTGCTGTCGTGCTGCTTTAACATACATCAAGCATATTGGAAATAAAAAGCTTTTAGTTTTACATAACATTTCCATGACTTCTTAATCGGTGAAAACATGCACCAGATTGCTCTTACTCTAACCCAGCACACGTACGGCAGGCCCAGCACCTGATTGCTTAATCCTCTGCTTTCTTTTCTTCTGTGAAAAGAATATGATGCATAAATGTATAACTTGAATAGGCGTATATGAAATTGTTGCATCCATTTTTTTTGGGAGATTTCTGTATATTCCCATGCATTATACTTTGATACATACAGCTGAAACGTAACTCGTCTGCTATGCAAGTGTTCACTCACTCTCTAGCCGGATGCTCCGACTCTCAGCTCACTCCTGCACATCGGGCAGCGCTGGCCACCCCTGACTAGAAGCTCCTCCAAGCACTTTTTTCCGATATTACCCTTAGTAATGGCCATTAGTAAAGGATTTTTCGTCGGATCAAACTAATGGCTATTATTTTGGACCGTAAAACTGCTTAAAAAAAACAGAATACCCTGATTAAGAAAGGATAATTACCAAAATAACCCTAGCTACAATTGACAATTCGTAAACACCTTTTTTATACGCGTGTGGTTGGGATTAATCAAGATGGGTTCGGACTCGTAAGCACCGTAACAAGTTTCAATCTATTCACCTGGCTACACGTCCATCTACCACAAGAGAGAGGCTGGAAAACTCAATCTAGCACCGAATTAGAACAGAACTCGATCTTGTGTTCCATACCCAAAGCGAGCGGTAGGCGAGGAATCGAGCCTATTGGCGGTGCCGATGGAGATCGTGAACTCGTTCCAAGTAGACGACGCCCATTAGCTAGCTTTTCTAAGCCCATTCGCTAGCTTGGTCGCCTGGTGCGTCATTCACCTGCGCTTCCTTGCCCTTTCCACAGCAGTAACAAAGCACGAAGCTCATGAATGGATTAATTGATCACTGCAAGTACTGTAGCATTAACTAGAAAAGGTTTTGCTGCTCCTGAGCAAGCAATAGCCAAAATACAGGAAATTAACTGCTGTCGTGCTGCTTTAACATACATCAAGCATATTGGAAATAAAAAGCTTTTAGTTTTACATAACATTTCCATGACTTCTTAATCGGTGAAAACATGCACCAGATTGCTCTTACTCTAACCCAGCACACGTACGGCAGGCCCAGCACCTGATTGCTTAATCCTCTGCTTTCTTTTCTTCTGTGAAAAGAATATGATGCATAAATGTATAACTTGAATAGGCGTATATGAAATTGTTGCATCCATTTTTTTTGGGAGATTTCTGTATATTCCCATGCATTATACTTTGATACATACAGCTGAAACGTAACTCGTCTGCTATGCAAGTGTTCACTCACTCTCTAGCCGGATGCTCCGACTCTCAGCTCACTCCTGCACATCGGGCAGCGCTGGCCACCCCTGACTAGAAGCTCCTCCAAGCACTTGCCATGGAAGACGTGCGAGCACCGTGGCCACGCCGCGCCCCCTCCATCGCCTCCCAGCAGATGGCGCACTCCTCCTGATCCTTCTCACCGGCGGCGACAAGCCTCCTCCGCTTCGCCGGCCGCACGTCGTCGTCGTCCTCGTTGACCC
>LAPY01001824.1:5751-18646 GCA_000970635.1 Eragrostis tef
CCGCCCCCGCTACTGTGCGGGTGCGGGTGCGGGTGTGACCCGCGGGTGTAAAATTACACCCACACCCACACCCAGCGGGTCTAAAACCCGCGGGTCACCCGCACCCGCACCCAAATTGCCATCCCTAGGAAGAAGAGGGCGTGGCTGGGCTTACGCCAAGACGTGGCTGGGCTTAACTCCAAGACGTGGCCTTGATAAGAATGTTGTTCGTTTACCGCTGTATTTGGCCCAAGTGTTGAGCCACGTTGAGATTTTTTTAAACATTATTTTCTTTCCTACTTTTAATCCATTGAGGCTATCACTCATGAGGTCTGAGACTTCGGCATAAGCTCTTCTCTATATATATACTCTTAATAATCATCACGAAAAAATATATATCTACTACTTAATAATTTTGGCCGAGATTGTCAGATTTGATTTTTGTTTTTGGCCTGCGAAGATTTCTACCTTTATATGCCTCTCCCATCTGCTAAGTTTGTGCCAACTTCATATCTAAATAGAAAAATGCCAAGTTCAGATATTGAAATCAAAAATTAAGTTTGAAGTTTATATATGATCAATGTATTTAGTTTTGAAGTTCAGATCGGACCAATGCATCGATCTCTAACATGTCTATACAACAAGCCAAAGGACATAACTACCGTGCGGTCAAATCAAAAGCACGAGAAGAAGCTCAAGATCAAGAAAATCAGAAGCATAAGGAAGAGGTTGAGAACCCAAAAAGGAAGAGATCGAGGTGATAAGATCAAGAATGAAATATATTAAGCAAGAAATCTAACCCTCTTGAGAGTACTTTCTCCGGTCGTCGCCATCGTTGGGACTTGACACCCGCTGCTTGGGGGAGCTCGGTCGTCCTCGAGGATCTCCCTCTCCATCCATGGCGTCCCGCAAATGGCACCATCGAGAAATCGTTTGATGGAGGAGGTCAGATGCTAGCACGCGAAGGGCCCCGCAAAGGGGCCGCATCAAAGCCCCCATGCGTACGCACTCCAACCTCGCGCTTTTACGCCAAGGTTGCCTCCACCGCTGCCCCGCCACGCGCGTCGCACCCCCAGCAATTAATGGAGGCCTCACCGCTGTGAGTACGAGGTCCGCATCCCGATCGAAGGAGCCACCCCTGCCGAGCCTGACGAGCTCGGACCTCCGCCGTGGAGGCCGCCTATGCCACCACACAGTGCAAAATGCACCTCCGCGAAAAACACCTCCAGATCTTGACCCGATCTCCATGGCCGCGGATATGCCGCCAAAATACGACGATGATGCCGCCATGGTTTCCATCG
Source organism: Eragrostis tef (assembly GCA_000970635.1). NCBI lineage: Eukaryota > Viridiplantae > Streptophyta > Magnoliopsida > Poales > Poaceae > Eragrostis > Eragrostis tef. Next base: position 7,032 of record LAPY01001824.1, read on the forward strand.
AGCTCCATATGGAGGAGGAGGAAATGCCTCGGGGGAGAAGAAACACCTCGACGCGACCTCCTCGCGCCCGCTGGCTTTGGTGGCGAAATGCTCAGGTGGCGGCGCGGCTAGGGCGAAGCGCGGGAGGCGGTGCGGCGCTGGGTAGGGTTGCGCCCAAGCGCCCGAGAGGTGGTGACACGGGCTTTTTTCTTTCGGCCCATACCTCTTTTCCATTTCTTCCCAATCCCTTTGACTAGATGGAGAAAATTATATTACAAACGTAATTTTGAGTGCAATATTGCAAAGAAACATTGATGCCCATCGGATCATGATCCAATCATTCAGAATCAGGGCGCGGGTTCCCCATGATTCGCCTAACCAGATTTGAAGGAGGCCCCTTAGAAAATTCCCTTTTCGCAAAAATGTCCCTGCACGGGTCTTCCCCTTCCTCTGAACTTTTCTCCTCGTTCTTTTACGCAGCTGCACAAACCGAGGGCAATTATCCATCTAGATGACTAGATGGACGGGGATGAGCTGTGGAAACAAGGACGACGACCACGGAAGAAGGGACCGACATTGATGCAACTTTGATAGGAGTGAAGAGGTTGTCTGCCGCTGCAGTTGCCAGTCCTTGGCCCGCTTCTGCATTGCCGTGCAACCAGACGTCCCATCCGTGCCCCTTTCAAGTCCAGATGCGAGATGATGCTGCTACTGGTCACTCACGCCGTCCGTGGCAACATCAACGCCAAAAGTGTTTGTGGCCAGATCGTCTGTGTGCCAGCGTCACACATCTAGCCGCGTCAACTTCAAAAGAATAACGAATGGAATTCTCAGTTGACAAACTTCAGTGCATCAGCACAACAATGTCTCGACTCAAGTCAATCAAATGAACAAATGAATTTATTCTAGTTTGAAATAATACAATCTGGTTTACAATTGTCCATGGAACGTAACTCCAAACTATTGCTTACAGTGAAATATATCCTGAACCATGATTCACATGCTTTAGTCAATCACAAGTCACAAACGATAACTGTCCTACATCAGGAAAATCGCAGCACATGGTGGTACGCTTCAAGACTATGCTTCCGAGCTTGAGATCGAATCACCACGCTCTTGTTTACAAGCACCGATGGGAATTGATTTGGCGTAGACCCTATCCAGAAGATGGATTTGATGTCATAGTTGGGCAGGGTGCAAACACTGGCGGTGGCTTGATAAGGATCAAACCTCAAGATGAGATCGATCGATGTAGGATGGCCCGATCTTTTGTGGTACAATCAATAAGCAGCAGCGAGAACAATAAACATCGATAACAATCTGACACGTGCGACGCGAATCACGCGAACCAGAAGTGAGACCTATTGAAGATCAGCACATGATCTTGATCCTTGAAAGAATCAAGCCCACACACTAGTGAAAAACAGAACTAAATCAACAGAAAAAGCCCTGCTCAATAAACATGAATTTCTAGCATCGAAATTCTAGAACAATTGACCAGGATAGGATCACCGAATCAATCTCTATATTCCCTATCATAGCTGGTCGCCAGTGTTGAGGCCTAGCCCTAGGTAAGGTGGCATCTGCTGGATGGACCTAGGCATTAGCAGAACGAGAACATTAATGCCACCGCCGTTCCTTATGTTCAGAGGAAGGGGAAGACCCGAGCAGGGCCGTTTACGCGAGAAGGGGCATTTGTGTAGAGGGTTTTCAACAAATGTGTTGGAGTGGGGCAGAGGGGAAACAGCAGTTCAATTCTGGACAGTTGGATTGAGATCTGACGGTCAGAGGTGCTTGTTTGCATCATTGCACTCAATGTTACGTTTGCACCCAAATTTTCCCCTGACTAAACCTTCAAAATTAGATATGCCTTGCCAGAGTGTTTGCTGATTGGGATTCTTTGATCTCCTTGTTCCCATTCTCAGGTTACAAAGTCGGAAATCTTTTGTCTCTGTTTCATTGCCTTTTACGCGCGTGGGTTTTCCTCTGAATTTTTTCCTTTTGCTCTTTTAGGGGAAATTTATTAAATTTCTGCAGGCAGGGCAGCAAACCTGACGAGAGAGGTGTCCAGTGGAGACGTGGGTTGCAGCTTGCCTTCTCCAGTTACCATTTCCTTTTTTTTTCCTGGTTCTATACAGATTGGTCCAACAAGTTTTTCAGGTGATGACAGAGTTCCTTAGAGCTGAATAAAGTTTACTTGACATCGCCAGGCTTCCCAAGGTAAAAGTTTATTCTTGTGCATATTTGTCATATTTTTTAATACCAAGATGTAACAAAACAGATATTATGTATACGGCAAATATCTTCCATATTAGTTACATTTAATTTATGCTTGATAGCTTTCTCATTGGTAGTGTCCCTTTATATGTTTTATACTTATTTTCTTTTCAGAATAATTAAGACCCTAATGCATGATAAACTCATCTGGTAGTGCGATTAAGTTTGCATGCTGTTTGTTCTTGTGATAAAAAAAATGTTTGTAGACAAAAGCCTCTGGGTCCATGGGCTGATGGGCAACTTCATTGACTCCTGCAATGTGCCCTGCTCCCGAACATGCTCACCATCATCGTCTCGGAGAATGAAGCCTCATCCACCGGTTTTTGTTTCATCAGCAAAAGCACCATCAGAGTTTACCTTTGGCTTCTTCCATTGCTGCGGTTGCGTCACCTGCTTGTCTGATTTCTTACTGCAGAATTCTCGAAAGTCGGCAGTGTGTTTTAGTATTAGGAAGCTTCCTTGATCGGCTGATTTTTGCACTATCCAGAATTAAGAATCAACAATATTCCTTTCTGTCCATATTTCCCAGAAAGTTTGCATTCCTACTTGTTCCATATGGCCACGAAAACATTTTGTGTCGAGTTAGGACTTGACGGAGCCACTCTGTCTCCTGGCAGAGAGAGCCTCCACAGATCCATCTAGGCAGAGGAGGCAAGGAGCCATATTAGAAAGATGAGGCCGCGCCGTCTCCGCGGCCTCCGAAATTGCCCACGTTAGCCTAATTGATTTTCACCATACGATATCATTTGAAAGGTTCTGATGAAGGCTTCATTCAATTAACAGTGGGATTAGTGTCATCTTGTGCGGATTAGTGTCATCTTGTGGCGGCCATCCAGAGCCTTTCTGAAAGTGACCCATCAAGCAGCTTTGGCCAGTGTAGGTTCATGTCACATAAATTCAGGCTGCTACTTGTTTTTTGTAGTGTTCTTGCTGGACGGCATGCCATGCATGGTGCTTCTCTGGTCTATATAAGCATGGTGTTGCGTTCATTGACCACCACTGTGTTCCATCCTTGACAGAGTGCCTACACAAGGTACATCTCTGAATAGAGTTCCAAGGCATCATTGTTTGAGCTTCCTACCAAGATCAGATAGTTAGTAATAGTTACTAAAACCAAATTAAGACTTCACGCCTCAAACTATACTCATGTTGTAGCTTGGTAAAGAATTATAAATAATGATTAGATGCTAAAGTGAGAGAGAATATATGTTTTGTGGTGTTCCTGTACAAGAATTATAGAACACGTTAGCTCGCTTTAATTTGACTATACTTACCTTATGCTACTTTCTGGTTGCATTTTGCCTTATTTCTCTTTAGTGTGGTTCATACGTTTCTTTGCATTTGTTCATGGTATTTTTTTGCCTGATAAATGGACATAGGTATGTGGATGTCCCATGGAGGGTGCACCTTCCACTAGCCTCCATGGGAAGAGGAAATCAGACTTTTAGGGAAAGGGCACCTTTTCACTCATGCCGTACATAGTACTCCAGTCCTGCCTCCTTATGAGGTGGAGCTGTTGGTTCTACAACATTGGTGTACATCCCACACGTGCATTATTATAGCATCACTAATAATCCTGCCATAGACCTATATATGACATAGTATTATTATTGCAGCCACATATTTTTCCCTACATACAACTGCCAAACAATAACATGATATTCATGTTGCTTCATTTCTAGCTTCTGCCAGCCGCTTCATTAGAGCGCTGATTTTTCTTTTTAACACCTTGTTCTCCTTCACAAGTTTCTGGTTTTCTTCCTTATCTTCCATACAGTAAGATATTTGTTCCTTTAGCCTACGAGTTTTACTTTCATTCTTGCATTCTCCGCAAGCAGCTTACCACGTTTCTTTTTTAGGTGTGCATAGTTCTCAAGTTCATCCCTTTCTTCAGAAAATTCCTTGCATACTTTTGCAAATCTCCATGACCTTTTTTTCCATACAGTCAACTCTTCTTTGCTGAAGTCCTTGATATATATTAAGGTAATACTTGCATGAGCACATGGCCCATTGCCCACCCGCTGGTTGGCGCACACGTGGTTGTGAAAATTCGCGCTAATGGATATGTTACGGAACGTACGATTCTATTACGAAGATCATAACAATATGCGTGGGTCCGGACACTCGCAGTGCGCTGCGCAGCGACACTGGCTCATTGAACCAGCCCGACATGGGCAAATTTAAATGCCTGACACCCGAAGCAACACTAATTGACTGGCAATGTCATTAAATGTCGTGCAGGTGCTTTGTTATTGTAGCAGATGCAATATATTGGGTTGGAGCTTGATCGCATTTGCTTGGCGCGGACGAGACGCAACCCCAAGCGGGCGGACCCGGTGTGGGCACGTCGTGCGACCACGGCCGGGCGGCCATGGCGCGGCTGGCCCCGACGCGGGCGGGGCTGGAGTACCTGGCGCGGGTGCGGTGCCCTATCCTCTGCGGTGGCGTTGCTTGTCGGCGCGTGCTCAGGCTGCAGCGACACCTCCTCGTCGCCGTCCGGCGGTGGCGCAACTAGAATCCCCGTGTGCACAGCTATTAGCCGCCCTGTCCGGCCACTCTGCTTCCGCATATGGCTTGCCGTCGGACCGTCAGCCATGGTGTTTGCCATGAAATTTGGCAAGGGATTTCTGGTTGCAGGTATAGCAGCAAGGCTCAGGTAGAGAAAGTGAGAAGAAAGCTTTGCTGATTTGTCGCGTAAATCAGTCGCTTCGCCGTCGCGTAAGTACGGTAGTTATCTCATTGTTGCTCGGCGAATTTGTTGAGCAACACATGTTGCACTGAAGCAGCAGAGGAAAGAGAGATGTAACTGCAGAGACCGTCGTGCATCCTCAACCGTACGGCTGGTTGCGCAGGCTAGCTACGAGTACCACTTATGCCAGGTTTTTTTTAGGACAAGCTTTTTTATTCGTTTCAGCAGTGATCCAATACCATTCTTGCTAAGCTTTTTGTTTCAGAATGCCATCTTTTTATTGTTTCAGAATGTACATCCTGCATAAAATTGTTCCTATTCTGTATGCAATCAAAAATTAAAGAATGGTGACCAGTTCAATCTAATGATCCATAGTTGAGGCAAATCTCTCTGCTTTATTTGTTTCAGTGGTGATCCAATCTGTCGACTACAGCTGCACAATGTGAATTTAATATTGCATATGAATCTTGGATCTGACCGTGATAATTTGCATACGTTTGGATCCTATTTTTTGCTGAAATTTATAATGAATCTTGGATCTGACAATGATAATTTGCATACTTTTGGATCCTATTTTTTGCTGAAATTTATATCCAATCCCATCATGCAATAATTTGTTATGATATGAGTGGATTTCCACGCATAGTAGTTTAGACAAGAATATAGCTGTTGAGGCATCTCTTTTGCATTAGTTTGTCATCTCTTTTTGAAAAGAAAAATGCTTATTTGAAAATAATTTTGTGTCAGATAGTGGTCTTTATTTACCAATTGTATCTGAATTTCATGTATCAAGTTTATTTAATAGCCGATCTTTTGTCATGATCATGACATTTGTTTGAAGCATCAGTGATTTCTGTACTTATGAGCAGCAAATAATTTTCTGGCATTGAACCTTGTCATCCGGAGCAAAATTGAATGGTACTACCAGCGCAACATACTGCTAGTCCTTTTCCAGGTCAACAACGAGTATCGTAACAACAGTTTTAGGCAAAGCAATGGGTCATGAACACATTAGTTATCGCACGATGATGCCCTGCCTCAATGGCTGTGTACATCCCGAGGCATGCATGGGTGCCCGGACAATAGCACCGATTTTGTTGTGATAAACTCATGCAGTTGAATAACTTCATATAATGAATGCATTCAAATTTTGATATTAACAAATAACAAGTTTACAAAATAAGTCACGCACTTTAAGATTCCTCTATATTTTGTTTGCAGATAGATTCCTCTATTTTTTTCCGATGGTGCAGATCCCTCATTTTTCGTAATAATGATTATGCATAAAAGCTTTACCGTCAATTTAACACTGTCAAACTACGTTAGGCTCCATGTTGCAATTTGCCTAGTAAAGCTTATCGTCAATTGCCTGAGTATATGGTCAGACATTACTGTACAGAGCAAAGGACAGTCTTCTTTCCACCCGTCGCTGCATGCATGACCATTGCGACCCGCCGACCTTGCCAGACTAATTTATGCTGCTGGTACATTTGCGCCGGATCACTGTAGAAATGCTCCGGATCACTGTTTGCAATAATACATCTATTTTCCTTGCATCTTCGGCAAGCGCTGCAGCAGAGGAACTATCGTTCCGAACCATTTTGGCCAGCAATTGAAATCTTTGTGTGTGTTACTTTCTCTGTTTTTAAATGTAGGTCCTTCTAACATTCAAACATAGAAATAATTAATGTGTTAAAAGACTATCATACTTTTTATTTTTACCTCAATCCATCACTCTACCAACCCTCTCACTTACGACAAACTTTGTCTTATCTTCAAAACTACCTACATTTAGAAAAAGTTCAAACTCTCAAAAGGTCCTATAAAAAGGGACAGAAGGAGTAGATGATATATGGATGCAATCCATCAGAGTGATAAGTTTATATTTATAATTGTAGCCGGTGTTGCCAATGTACCCACTGTCGCCCATCTGCTTCATTCGTTGTATTTAATTTCGCGCGTTTCCAATTTAAAATCGCGTCGTAGCAACAACTTTGAGTCATCAATATTCCATCTACTATTTCCTCCGGATTACTGTTTTTGCTCCGGAAATGAGGACCAACAAGAGACAGGTTGATGCTCCTTCAAATCCACTGGGGACCATCTTTTACGGTTCACAAAAAAATGATTAGCATATGAGCGTAACGGAGCGAAACACCGAATCTTCAAGCACTTGCGTCACTCAATGGTCGATGAGCGCGTGGGCAACGGTCCATGTGGTCACAGAAACCACACTCTAATAATATATACAAATGATTATACGTATTCAGTGACGAGCACCAGTTCAAGACTACGTTAGGCTCCATGTTGCAATTTGCCTAGTAAAGCTTATCGTCAATTGGCTGAGTATATGGTCAGACATTACTGTACAGAGCAAAGGACAGTCTTCCTTCCACCCGTTGCTGCATGCCTGCATGCATGACCATTGCGACCCGACGACCTTGCCAGACTAATTTATGCTGTACATTGCGCCGGATCACTGTTTGCAATAATTCATCTATTTTCCTTGCATCTTCGGCAGGCGCTGCAGCACAGGAACTATCATTCCGAACCATTTTGGTCAGCAATCCAGAAACCTTTGTGTGTGTTAGATGATATATATGGATGCAATCCATCGGAGTGATAAGGTTATATTTATAATTGTAGCCGATGTTGCCAATGTACCTAGTGTCGCCCATCTGCTTCATTCGTTGTATTTAATTTCGCGCGCTTCTAATTTAAAATCGCGTCGTAGCAACAACTTTGAATCATCAATATTCCATCTACTATTTGCTCCGGATTACTGTTTTTGCTCCGGAAATGGGGGCCAACAAGCAACAGGTTGATGCTCCTTCAAATCCATTGGGGACCATCTTTTACGATTCACAGGAAAATGATTAGCATGTGAGCGTAACGGAGCAAAACACCGAATCTTGAAGCACTTGTGTCGCTCAATGGTCAATGAGCGTGTGGGCAACGGTCCATGTGCTCACAGAAACCACGCTCATATATTAAGGAGTCCATCTTTCGATAGCCTCTTGACAACATAGCATGAGCGGCCTTCCGAATAGCTCTTCTTGCAGAAGCAGATGATACCTGCAGTGGGCCTCTGAATCCCTTATCTATCCAGTTAACAAGCGGCACTTCTATGACAGCATGAACCGTCCCACTAGGTTTTGCCTCACATGTTATGTTTGGTTCAATCAGTCCATGCTGATCCACGGTTAGTGCCAGAGTCTTCACATAGCTCAAGCTAGCTTACTTATGCCATATGCTACAACAAAATAGAAAGTTGTATAATTATCGCCCATTTAATAAAATCTAGCGACTACATTTACATTATTCTGTGTATTTTGTTCACCCTTATACAGGAGAAAAAACGGTACATGTTTGAAGAATGTACAAGCCCGCACAAAGCATAAACTAATTTTCAGACAAACTAAAACACCTAGGACTGTCCATTGAATAAATACTGAGTAATTTTAGCAGGTATAGTCAAACATAAAAATAAACTACGCTAGGTATGCCAAAACATACCTTAGCCGCTACAGGTTTCCTGATAGAATGCGCTACAGGTTTCCTGATAGAATGCGCAGGTGCTGAGACTTTCCTACTACAGCAGATCGCCTATGGCCCTCTTATAGGCCAATCAAGATATGCATGCTCGGCAGAGACACAGAGATGAGGAAGGACATATGGGATCATATGTAGTACTTTTTTTTTTGTTTACCCCACTGAAGCTTACCTGTACAGTAACAGTTCAAATATAATGTTGTTTCTATTATTTTTATTGTCGCACCACATTAAATTTGATATATATTGTGTTGTCACCCTTTAACATTAAATGTGATCACCATCCTTGTTGGCTAGCTCATGTCTCATTCATACATGCACAGGTCATATCATACTACTGTCTCCTTGTTTGGTGGCTACCTCTTGACCCAATCTGCATGTACACAGTTCGCATTGTCTGTTTTGGCCATGAATGTAGGAGCCCCAGCTACCTATCTATACAGACACTTTCACACCATGTCTCTCCATCTTCCAGCTTCTATCCCATTATCATGCCAGCAATAAGTAATTAGCCTTACAAAAATCTTTTAGCTCAATTCATGGTCAGAAAAAGTAATCCCCTATTGTCGATATATATGTTTATATTTATTTGTATGTTAGTCCCTACCTGATGTTGTCCATTATGTCGGACTACGGTCATAATAGACATATATAGCCATGTCAACTCAGTATTTTTCTGCTTTCTATGACAAATATTTTTGTAATATATAAGCAAATAAGAGCATATATCATTGTCTTGGTGTGTGCGGGATAGGCGGTGTATTAAATATAAACAAGATGGACAAAGGGAAAGATGTTATTGAAGAACAATCCTCACAGACTCCTCAGGCCAACAACACGGAAGCCAGGGTATTTCTTTAGTTTTAGTTTCTCTGGATAGCTCTTTGCCAATGTCTTTGTCCTGCTTTTAGTACCAGTAAGATGTTTGCGTCACACCTAAGCATCACTGTTAGTTTTAGCTTAATTACGTCGCATGTGAATGCATTACGAGATATCATTCAATCAAATATCCAATAAAACCAGCGGTTCACACAAACATGGTTATAACACACATTTATGATATGCTAGATGTGGTACAACATACTTCGTGCGTAGTGCACATTTTAGTCTATACTAGGATGGTTGCGCTACGATTAGGCGGAGATAACTAGGGAATACACGGCTTGGAAACATTGAGCTTCGGACCGGTGTAGCTTCATTCCCAGGGTGGAAACTTCTATGCTTCAGGTGGATGCCATCGAGTTCTGACAATTCCTCATTCAACGAGGTCTTTCGGTTTCTTGACGGGAGAGGTTGCAGGTGAAGGGGCTGGGGTGCGATCTCCTTGTTCCTTCAGGCAAGACCGGATCATGGGAAATGACTCAATTTCCTCTTCTCCGGCACTGAGAGAGTCCTGAGTGGCCTCTTCATCTCTTCTTGCTTCAGTTGACAGGGGTGTTATTCCTACAAACCTCCGCTTGAAGCTTGAGGCAGAGGAAACAGGGATTCCTTCCATGACTGGATGTTCTCCTTTGCCGGCAATGTGTAGGGTGCTGTTGAATGCACGCCCAGTGAGGTAGACTTGTCTGATCGCGCAGGAAAGGCGATCTTCTGCAGTCCTCAAGGCTGCTTCAGCTGCAGTGGCACGACGATGGGCTTTTGCGGCTCGAGTTCTGTCTCTGCGAGCTGGACTTGTAATCTCCGTACTGTTCTTCGGCTTCTTCCGCTCGCTGGATGCTTGCTTGCAACTTGGCTGCTTGCTGGTCAAACAACTCATCCAGAGCGAGGAGGTAGCGCGTCATGACGACAACACTTGGATCACCTTCAAGTGTGTCCAAGCTATCCATACGAGACTTCCAGACCGACCGATCTCTTTCCAGAGGCAGAAAGAACCGCATGCTGGTACGGCTGATGGGATCCCCATACATCTGACATAGGTACCTCTAGAGCTTTGCGAGCGACAACTGGTATGTGTCCGTGAAACATAACCCAATTGCCGTCACACTCCAAGGCCTTAAGGCGACATGATCCTGGCTGGCTCCAATCTGGATGGTGACTTCGCAACGCTCGGTGCTGACTTCTTCATATTCTCTTCTGATGTACTCTGGGCGCTCCACGATGCCAAGTTTGTCAGCGCGGCGGATAGGATTTTGGGGAAACCAGGCTCATCGAGGCAGTAGATGGTAGTCCAGTTGTTTTCCTCCATGACTTGGTTTGGGTTGGTTGAGGTTGGCCAAAGGGTAGGGCGGCGGGTTGCAGGCTATAAGTGACTTATGGGAGCTCTTCTCATTGGAGGATGAGAAGTAGCCGGACTTTTAGGCTCCTTTTGTAGTGGCGCAGTTTGTGGCACTTTCATATGATGGTGGTCTTCTTGGTGGATGCATTGTAGGTCTCTTGGCACAATTTGTGGCACCATCATGATGTTGGTTGTCTTCTAGGCGTGAGTCAACAAGGATGACGTACGGACGCACGTCCATATCATACTGGCAGTCCTCGCATTTCTACTATTAAAAGGAATGGCACCAACTGTTTACTACTGACTCAAATATAGTATTAAACTCAAGCTGACACGTTTGTCACGATCATATTGAAAATGATAATGCCAGCTAAAAACAATATATGCACAATGCAACAGCAAGCCGACAATAATAGAGTTTTTTTTAATTATTATACAACAATAGGATTTGATGACATATACATCAGACATCATGCCTTACTTTTTACAGTGGGGGCGAAGCTGATTTTATACCGTAAGGTCAAGTGATGAGGATATGGTGGGCAAGTATAGTCTGATTGTGTGCAGTTCTGTCCGTCCAATTCATGAAGGTGTGCGCGTATTTTAAGAGGACTCTGAACCTTGAAAAGTTGATATTCAGAAAGGTTATCAAGTCTTCTTTCCAACAGATCAAGTCTCATGTAATTTGGAGCTATATTCAAGGAGTTATGGCATTTTCAGTGGCAACTGCGCAGGCTGTCAAGGAGATGCGCGAGGATTGCCAAAGAAAGGAAGTTTGCGGTTTGCATGCCATTGTTGGAGCATATATGGTATTCATATCTGTTTCTAAGCAATATTGTGACTTCCTTTTCAAGATATTCACGGATTTAAGGCGTTCCTAACACGGAGTTTGAATATTAGGAA
>LAPY01001824.1:26045-36895 GCA_000970635.1 Eragrostis tef
GCGTGCCGGCCGCAACAACAACTCCAACAACGGTGGCCGCGGCAACAATCAGCAAATGCCGCCGCCGTGGGCCATGCATCCATGGGCTGCGTTCTGGGGCGCACCGTGGTGTGCTCCCTGGTCGGGCACCTCTGGGCCCGGTGTTCTTGGGTCGCGCCCCTCTTCCTCTGCTTCGGGCCATGCCTACTCTGCGCTGCACCAACCAACGACGATTCCAGCACCCGTCGCCCCTCCATCTTGGGACACCAGCAGCCTCATTCAGGCCCTGCAGGCTGTCTCCCTCGGCCATCCTCCATCGCCGGAATATTACATGGACAGCGGCGCCAGCTCCCACATGACCGGGGACGCAGGTACAATATCTAAATATTGCCGTTTATCTTTGCCTAATTCATCTAGTGTCGTGGTCGGTAATGGTTCTACTCTTCCTATACTTGGTTCTGGCTACACACCACTACTTACACCACATGCCCTTTTTCATCTCTATCACATTTTGCATACACCTAACATTGTCAAGAATCTCATTTCGGTGCGCAAATTTACTAGAGATAATGGCTGTTCTGTTGAGTTTGATCCACTCGGTTTTTCTGTGAAGGACCTGCGAACCAGGACAGAAATCATGAGGTCCAATAGCTCCGGTGAGCTATACCCATTTATTCCTTCTTCCAAGATCACTTTGCCATCTGCCCTTTCAGCTACCACTTCGACAGATTTGTGGCACCGGCGCCTTGGCCACCTGGGCCGTCACTCTCTGTCTAGTTTGTACTAATAAAAGTAGTCAATCACATGTCTGTGATGCTTGTCAGTTGGGTCGACATGTCCGATTGCCCTTTTCCACTTCATCAAGTGTTACATATTTCCCCTTTCAAATAATACATTGTGATCTATGGACCTCTCCAATCTTGAGTGTCACCGGCTTCAAATATTATCTTGTCATTGTTGATGATTTTACACACTACATATGGACTTTCCTCTCGCACAATAAATCAGATACATTTGACACTCTTGAACATTTCTTCTCTTATGTTCTTACTCAATTTCATATGCGCATTCAATGCTTGCAATGTGATAATGGGCGTGAGTTTGAAAATTATTCTCTTCGTGACTTTCTTGCAGCCCGTGGCGTGACCCTTAGACTCTCCTGCCCTCACACCTCACCTCAAAATGGCAAGGCTGAGCGTGCCTTGCGCACTATCAATGATGTGGTGCGTACCTTGCTCATTCAAGCCAAAATGCCACCTGCCTATTGGGTCGAATCCCTGCACACCGCCAGTTATCTCCTAAACCGAAGGCCATCCAAACCTCTCTAGCTACACACCCCATACCAAGCCCTTTTTCAACAAATTCCCAAGTATGATCACCTAAGAGTTTTTGGATGTCTCTGCTACCCAAACTTAACCGCAACCACACCACACAAGCTTGCCCCACGATCCACCGCTTGCGCCTAGGACTTCCTAGGCTACCCACCAGACCACAAGGGCTATTGCTGCTTGCGCATGGACAACAGAAAGATCATCGTGTCGCGTCATGTTATTTTTGATGAACACATTTTTCCTTTTGCACAGCTACCGCCCACACAGCCATCAACAGCCGCACCATCCACACACGATCCCCAGCAAACATTCCCTGATTTTGTCCCACACCGAATCCCACAGCAGATCCCACCTACCTCATACCCAGGAATCGCGATCGATCCTGTCCAAACCGCGTCGCCGGCACGCGGCTCAGGGGGCACGCGTCATCTGCTCCTCTCTCTCCCGACAGCACACACACGCCCGCATCCATTCAGGGATCTCCACCTGCCTCTGTCGCCTCCTCTGCCTCCCACTCCCCCGCGCACCCGGATCTCGCACCAAATTGCTCCACAGCACCGGATCAACCACCACAATATATGCATACTCGGTCAAAATCCGGTCTTTTCTTTCCTAAACAAATTCTAAACCTCTCTGCCACCACTATTTCTCCCATTCCCACCAATTATCGCACAACTCTTAAGGATCCTAACTGGTACCACGCTATGCTAGATGAATATAATGCATTGATGTCCAACAATACTTGGAGCCTTGTTCCTTGTCCTGTAGGTGTCAATGTGGTAAGTGGCAAATGGATTTATCGGCACAAATGCAATTCTGATGACACATTGGCGCGTTACAAAGCTCGGTGGGTGGTGCGTGGCTTCTCTCAGCAAGAGGGTGTTGATTATGAAGAAACTTTCAGCCCCGTCATCAAGCCGGCAACAATTCGAGTGGTTCTCAGTTTGGCAACATCATCCGACTGGCCAATCCATCAAATGGATGTGAAAAATGCCTTTCTCCATGGAGAACTTGCAGAAACTGTCTACTGCAGCCAACCATCAGGTTTTGTTGATCCCAACCGACCCTCCCATGTTTGCAAGTTCAATAAGTCCCTTTATGGTTTAAAGCAAGCACCGCGCACATGGTTCATCAAATTCACTTCATTTTTGCTGTCTCTTGGCTTTCATGCATCCAAGTCTGATTCATCTCTTTTTATCTACCATGCTGGGAACCAAATAGCTTTACGTTTTACTCTATGTCGATGACATTATACTCACTGCCAATACATGATCTCTGCTATCTACAATCATTAGCAAGCTCCAGCACGCCTTTTCTATGACTGATCTTGGTCCTCTATCTCATTTCCTTGGAATCAATGTCACAAGGAACCAGCATGGCTTCTTCCTCAGAAACAATATGCTTTAGATCTTTTAGAAAGAGCCAACCTCTCTAATTGCAATGCTTGCTCCACCCCCATTGACACAAAGTCAAAACTTTCAGCAACTGTAGGCGATCCTCTAGAGAATCCTAATGAATATCGCAGCCTAGCTGGCGCCCTTCAATACCTAACGCTAACTCGGCCTGATATTAGCTATGCAGTCCAACAAGCTTGCCTCTTCATGCACTCCCCTCGTACACCTCACTTACATCTCATCAAAAGAATTTTGAGATATATCAAAGGGACACTTCACTTTGGCCTGAAAATACACAAATCCAAACACAATGACATTGTTGCCTATTCTGACGCCGACTGGGCAGGGTGCCCAAACACCCGGCGGTCCACATCTGGTTATTGCTCATTTGTCGGAGATAACATTGTTTCTTGGTCATCAAAAAGGCAGGCAACCATTTCACGTTCTAGCACAGAGGCCGAGTACAGGGGCGTTGCAAATGCAGTTGCAGAAACATGTTGGCTGCGTCAGTTGCTCTGTGAGCTCAAACATCCACCGAAGAAATCAACAATTGTGTATTGCGACAATGTAAGTGCCATGTACATGTCCACAAATCCGGTCCAACACCATTCTAAACCTCTCTGCCACCACTATTTCTCCCATTCCCACCAATTATCGCACAACTCTTAAGGATCCTAACTGGTACCACGCTATGCTAGATGAATATAATGCATTGATGTCCAACAATACTTGGAGCCTTGTTCCTTGTCCTGTAGGTGTCAATGTGGTAAGTGGCAAATGGATTTATCGGCACAAATGCAATTCTGATGACACATTGGCGCGTTACAAAGCTCGGTGGGTGGTGCGTGGCTTCTCTCAGCAAGAGGGTGTTGATTATGAAGAAACTTTCAGCCCCGTCATCAAGCCGGCAACAATTCGAGTGGTTCTCAGTTTGGCAACATCATCCGACTGGCCAATCCATCAAATGGATGTGAAAAATGCCTTTCTCCATGGAGAACTTGCAGAAACTGTCTACTGCAGCCAACCATCAGGTTTTGTTGATCCCAACCGACCCTCCCATGTTTGCAAGTTCAATAAGTCCCTTTATGGTTTAAAGCAAGCACCGCGCACATGGTTCATCAAATTCACTTCATTTTTGCTGTCTCTTGGCTTTCATGCATCCAAGTCTGATTCATCTCTTTTTATCTACCATGCTGGGAACCAAATAGCTTTACGTTTTACTCTATGTCGATGACATTATACTCACTGCCAATACATGATCTCTGCTATCTACAATCATTAGCAAGCTCCAGCACGCCTTTTCTATGACTGATCTTGGTCCTCTATCTCATTTCCTTGGAATCAATGTCACAAGGAACCAGCATGGCTTCTTCCTCAGAAACAATATGCTTTAGATCTTTTAGAAAGAGCCAACCTCTCTAATTGCAATGCTTGCTCCACCCCCATTGACACAAAGTCAAAACTTTCAGCAACTGTAGGCGATCCTCTAGAGAATCCTAATGAATATCGCAGCCTAGCTGGCGCCCTTCAATACCTAACGCTAACTCGGCCTGATATTAGCTATGCAGTCCAACAAGCTTGCCTCTTCATGCACTCCCCTCGTACACCTCACTTACATCTCATCAAAAGAATTTTGAGATATATCAAAGGGACACTTCACTTTGGCCTGAAAATACACAAATCCAAACACAATGACATTGTTGCCTATTCTGACGCCGACTGGGCAGGGTGCCCAAACACCCGGCGGTCCACATCTGGTTATTGCTCATTTGTCGGAGATAACATTGTTTCTTGGTCATCAAAAAGGCAGGCAACCATTTCACGTTCTAGCACAGAGGCCGAGTACAGGGGCGTTGCAAATGCAGTTGCAGAAACATGTTGGCTGCGTCAGTTGCTCTGTGAGCTCAAACATCCACCGAAGAAATCAACAATTGTGTATTGCGACAATGTAAGTGCCATGTACATGTCCACAAATCCGGTCCAACACCACAGAACCAAACACATTGAGATTGACTTACATTTTGTCAGAGACAAGGTTAGTCTTGGGGAGGTCAAGGTTTTACATGTGCCGTCCAGTGCTGAGTATGCAGATATCTTTACAAAAGGACTGCCGACATCATTGTTTCAAGAATTCAGATGCAGTCTACACGTTCAACCACGTCCAGACTGAGGGGGGTTGTTGGAAGACCAATTCTTTCGGCACTAACTGCACGAGCCAAGTCCTGCGCGTCCACAACTGACTGCACGTCGTCATCTCTCCGAACTTGCTGGATCGGCAACCTCCTCGCAGCGCACATAGCGCATCTCTCTCTGTAGTTCGTTCAGCGCTATGCGCTCATGTAATCTGCCTATAAATAGGCCTTGTACTCCTCAATGTAAATCATCCCGTGCAATACAATTTCACTTACATGTGGGCCTCACTGATTCTCACCTGTAGGGTTGGCGCCACGACGGTTGGTTCGATCGAGCTCCCGGCTGATGGCCTGCTGACCAATATATCCAACCTCCCGGCTGATCGAGCTCCCGGCTGATGGCGCTATATCAAGTTCAGGAGCTCATGGGGGAGGATCGACGTAGTCCTGATGCAGCCTATATATCACACGCTCTACTGGGACAAAGAGAGGTTTGTTCTCCTTGACTTGGAGACGAAGGAGATGCGAATTATTAACGAGAAGAAGAGTTACATCAACCCGTGCCCGTACCAGGTCGACCTGGCCTCATGGCCATCAGCCATGAAAACATTCTAGTACTGGGCATTGCCACTCACGGGGCAGACAATTAACTCGGTGTGGTGCTACGAGCTAACGCTGAAGATGCAGGGCAGAAACAATGATATATCATCATTTGCTTATTAGAGTTTTAATTCGAAGTCTGAACATGGAGAATGGCAGAAGCTTTGGGCCTGTGTGGCAACATATATACCACATGGTGAGTTTCCGAACAAAATATTCAGTGGTTAAGTGCAGAGATATGCCTGTTGATCACAATATCTATAAGGAACAGACGTTGAGTATGAAAACCAACACATTACCAGCGAATTTTGTAACTCTTTTTTTGCGATGGAAATTTTGTAATTTTTGATACATTTAATTATGTGTCGACATATGATGGCTGGTTATCGTTATGAGCAAAATGATTAAGAACCTGGTGAATGTAGGATTATGGATGCAGTCTAAGTTTATGAACAAAATTTGAACTGTTCGTCCACGCTCGTCCTGATCCGCCGTGTCAGCCATGAAGCCAGCGGCGTCGGGCAGCCGGTTACGCCGGCAGCATCCTCCTCCTCGCGCCATTCAGAGTCCCGTAGCGTCGCTGGCCTCGTTGATTTCGTGGCATAACTAACCTGCATCAAAGCAAAGAGGCCAGATCATGGGCGAGGGCCGCGGCTTCCCTGTGCCCAGACTATAACATGGCCTCAATGCACGATCAAAAGGTTGGATCAGAAAAATGCAGTTTCGGTGGAGAATTATCCAAATATATACAAATTAATTTTAGAATAAATCCATATCATTGGGCCTCACCGCTTTATCAAGGCCCAGGTAAGAAAACCGGTTTGTGTGTATACATTGTTATCTAGTATATATAGACTATAGTTCGTATCAGACTCGATTAATCTTCATGATTATTTGATCATGTTATATACTACGCAGATGCAGATAGCCGTGGTTGTTAACACGCGAGTACGCGACGGACGGACGGCGCGATGCCGCCATGCAAACGCCCCCGCACGTTCACGCCGGAGTGGCGGCACATCCCGTTCGACCTCGTCCTCGAGATCATCGCGCGCTCCGACGACGTCGCCACGGTGGTCCGCTTCGCCGCGACCTGCCGCGCCCTCCGCGGCGACATCCTCAGCCCGGACTTCCTCCGCCGCCGCGTGTTCGGCCACGACACCGCCGCGCCGCCGTCGTGCGTGCTGGGCTTCCTCCACGCCTACGACGACGCGAGGGGGTCGCCCCGCCGCCGGCGCCCTACTCGCTCGCGCACCCGGCGACGCCCGGCGCGGCGAGCTTTGCGGGGCAGCTCGCGCGCTTCGTGTCCCGCAGCGCCGGCGACCTCCTGGACCACTACGACCCCGTGGCGGGGGCGCGCGGNGCGGTTCGACCCCGTGACAGGCAGGGCTCCAAGAACGGCGTTGACCACACGTTCGTCCTGCTCAGCGCCGCGGACGGCGTCGCCGTCGTCGGCTCCTCCTCCTCCTCCTCCTTCCTTCTCCTCGTCGCGGATTTCGCCGGGCTCTAGGATCGGGGGTCAGAAGAATCTATCCAGATACAGACCGTGTCGTCGACGACGACGTCGGCCACCCCAAAAGGCAAATGGAGTCCTGCAACCGTTGCTACCCATCCTCGCCTGCGCCGAGCGTCTCTCCAGCCACGCTGCGGCGCCGTCGTGCTCGGCGGCATCATCCACTGGCTGATGGCCCACCCCAGCTGGTACGCTGCCGACCGCTTCTTCATCCTCACCTACAACGTCTGCACAGCGGCGGCAGAGGCGATCGAGCTCCCGAAGGCGGCCGACCTGCCCGGCGGCTGCGCGGTGTCTAACCTCCACCTGGCGTCGTCGCCGGAGGGGAAGCTGAGCTTGATCGTCGCGGACAAGCTTACCGTATCCGTTTGGAAGCTGCTGCTGCCTGATGACGGCGCTGGCTGGTCACGGCACGCCGTGATCAAAACGAAGGCGACCGTAGAGTCTCTGTTGTCGCATGACACGCCGCCGGGATGGTGGCTTGGAAGAGCGATCGAGTTCGGGAGCTTCTTCTCTGGAGGGCGGAGCGGCGCGATCTTGGTACGCCCCTTCAACGAGGCGTTCAATGACCAGGCGGAGGAGGACGGAGAAGGGGTCGTCGTCCTTGACCTGGAGACCAACGAGATGCGCAGGGCGAAGAGGAAGAGGCATGTTCTGGCCTTCCCGCTCGAGATCGATCTCAAGCCGCGGCTGTCAGCCATGAAGACATTCTAGTTTAGTTTAAAAAATAACGCTGAGGGCAGATGGAAAACAGAGTGCGATCGCCTGCAGAGAATATAACATAACTGTGTGTAGCGTTATATTTTTTTTAGAAAAAAAAGTTGCTATGTGATTCAAAGTCTAATGGAGTAGTAATTATCAGGGGAAAGGCAGATGTGCCAACTCCCAACATACGCCTGTCATTTTTCAACTAAAAATCTTATCAACTTCTGGACTGGCATATATCTTTTAGCTAGCGAAGTCACTAGAAGCCTCAACAAAGCATTGTTCAGAATACTCATTAAAATGCGTTAGGAATTGCTATCTTGCAGTCACCCCAGTCTGGACAATAAAAGGAAATCATGAAAGAAAATATCAGCACAAGATGAATGGAAAGTTGAAGACAACGATTTCAGAAAATTCCACTACCAAATAGAATATGAGAAGTGCTTCTATTCTTTTCGGGAAAAAAATCACGCATCCCAAAGCACCTCCGTTAACTGCTCTGTTAAGCACAATGTTAGTGACGGCATTTTCATGGCACGGTTCCGGCAGTAGGCAGAGGCGCCTGCTTCGGTGAAGATGGGCTACCACGGTCCACACGCCATATCCGGCGACCACCCCACGCAAGGCTCGGCCTGCAGCTGCTCGATACAATGGTGACATCACTAGAGAAGTTGATCATATCAATACCGGAGAGACTCCGGACGCTCACGAACATGGAGGCCACGCCTGATGACAAGGTCTGGAACTGGTGAAGGGGTCATATAATATAGATGTCGAGTTGTTTTTTTGTTCTGTTTTGTCGAGATTGTTAGGTGGGGTGGTAGCCGAGAGACAACATTGCGCTCTTTATAGAAATACTGGAATTGTAAACTGCTAGGCAAGATCGCAAACAGTGCCAGCTTTGGCAAGCACAACGGGCGACCAATCCTACATATTGGTGGATACTACGCTTTCGTCGTCCTGTTGGGGTCGTGCGACAGCGTCTCTTACGTAAGTACTGTGATACTAGAGAATTAACGGCCAGATGCAATCATGGACCTGTTTCTCATCAAGGATAACCATATCCGAGGTACATCTGAACTATGATTGTTGTTCGCCTTTAGAAAAAACTTGACCTGCGGGGAGTAAGACGACCTACGGGCATTGCATGATAGAGAAGATCTCTCAACACAGATCAAGAAAACGCTCGAACCTCCTTTTCTCCACCCATACACGGCGGCCACGTTGTTCATGTGAGAGTGGACCGGGTCTTTAGAATCGGTTGGCACCAGAGGACACTACGTATGAGCCAATCGTTCGTCTGTTCGACACAAATATTGTCGGCACAAATAATGTGTCCCTTTATACCTGTGGTTTAAGAGAGGAAAGGACAAGTGTCATGGATTTTATCAGAAAATCGTTGATGCGGGATCCTGTCATTGTCGCACCAACAGATATGTCACACTAGCAGACACTAGCAGACGGTAGAAGGCATCATTGTTGCTTGCTGGTACGAGCCCGGACACGTCCCCAGTGGTGGAGCCAGGGTTCAAACTAAGGGTTGGCCGGCCAAAAATAAATTTTTGTGACACAATTGGTAAGCGCGCGAAAACCATTTGAATCTCACCAAAATTCAAGAATAACATATGTGCGGTTTTGTTTGTGGTTTTCTCAATATAGAGAAGGCTTTGGCTGTTTTTTCCCTTTGATTTGATTTGATTTGATAAACTTTACTGGGCATTGACTCGTGGTATCTTTGAATTGACCTCCCACGTCCGTTTAACCAGGTTCTACATCGAATTCGCAACCAAAACTGTATACTTCACTCTTCATATCGATACTCATGTCCATCCTTCTTTGATGAGGACATCATTCTATCAGATAAAACTAACGCTCTTTCGTTGTACATGCATGGTCCAATCACTAGAGCTGATGCACGGGAATTAAATTTACAGGTGAGCTTCGTTCCCAATGCTTTTTTTGCATGGTTTCAAGAGTAAAATGCTACCTAATGATTTAATTATTGTTATGAACCATGGTGATTATGATTAGATAGCTGGAGAGGAGCATCGAGGCGTGGGAGGTCCAGCAAGGGCGTCCATGTCAAGTTGGAGGCCCAATCCAAGTCGACTTCGAGCCTGTTTGAGAGTCCAAGAGCAGTCTGCACTAAAACGGTCGCCCAGGTCGAATATAGGCTCGGTTTTGGACGTTCTACATATGGACAGAAAGATAATTTCATAAGATTTCCAATGGAATTGGTCTCGTATCAAAATACATATGGGTTGTAGCACCCCGCCTTAAATTAATGAGGGGTTTGGCTAACCAGGATCATAATCGGGTGATACTTGACGAAACGAGCAATCCAAATGACCACACACATAAGCATAAGTAACATAATTTTACAACAAGTTCAGTTATCACATTGGTTCAGTGATTACATAGGGTACATGGTTCGAAAGGTGGTTCTTATTACATAAAAGAGTTCGAAATCCGATTACATAAAAACGAGCAGAAGCGATCACACAACGCTATAACTAAAGTGGAGTCATGCTCGACCATAGGCACAAATTCACTCTTCATGCTCCGGAGATGGAGAAACAGGAACCACTTCAAAAGACCAATCACCTGCAAAAATATTTTCAATCAAAGCCCTGAGCAACTAATACTCAGCAATTCTTACCCGTCAAATTGGCCTTCTAAGACCGATCTCTAGCATGCAGGGGGTTGACATGGTAAAAGGATATATCTTCGCATAAATGTAGCACTAGAGGTTTGTCCTTATTTCATATTTTAGCCAATTTGATCTTTTATTGCAAAAACATAAATGTTTGCACTCGAACTAAAGCAAACAAGTTGCAATACAATTAATTAAAATACAATTCAGCAACATTCATCCATTTGATTCAATTCTTACTACAAGGTGACGCAGTGAACAAGTGGTACTCAATAACCGCGAGGGACGGCGATTCGAATCGATTTACACCTGTAGGCGAAACCCGAGATACACGACGTACACACACTCAAAAGAGTCACGCACGGCAACTTTTCACAAGACATCGTAAGGTCGAGCCGATTTTCCCTTTCCCGAGCACACGTCCTCCACGCGATACCCACGCCGGGCAATCTGTCGTTAGCCCGCGTGCCCTCCCTTCTTACACAAACCCACAACCACCATTCCATCTTCATCACCAAAAGAGAGGGGGTGCACCGTCCAACA
>LAPY01001824.1:37224-62098 GCA_000970635.1 Eragrostis tef
CGGGGCTATGACGAACAAGGCGATCTTTGTCACCCTAACCTACACATGAAACTTCCTCGTTCGGTCTCAAATTTATTATCATCATCATGTGAGAGCATAAAGTAAATCCGGCCCACTTACACCGAGCGGTCTCCATACCACCCGATCTTCTACCGATCACGCAACCTTATTAAGCCTAGCAAGATCTATCGAGCAGCTGTATAAAACTGAACCCAACCATATGAGCAGCTAGGGTAAATGCATCTACGTTTCCATACAACTCCTAAAACTTAAATGCACATTTCATGACTCGAAGTACATGTGAGAAACACAAAACTTTGTAAACATAGGAGTGCACCGGGTCTTGCCTTGGGGCTGGTGGTTAGCACACTCAGTCACGCTCACGTCAGCTTCAGTCTCCTCAGTCACGAGCTCCACGTCCTCGAGTCCGTGCGTCAGTTCCTAAATGAATGCAATTAGATGTACAAAGTAAATAAGAAGGTTCATGGAACTTCCTTGATAAATATGGCATGATGATGTTGATTTGTACATGATTTGGTACTTAGGTGTTCAAAGACTTACATGTAATATTTCCGATTTAGTAATTGTTTAGGTGGATATAAATAATTTTCTTCAAAACTTCATAAAGGTTTCTGGAAGGTCCAAAAATTAACTTTGTATTTTTACTTAGTAAGACTAAAATTTGGTGCCAAAAAGTGCAGGAATAAACTTGTAAAAAATTTTTCCCGAGAACATTGAAATTGATATTACTGCCAAAATAAGGTGTATTTCAAGAAACCCTAGATGGGATGTTCTGTGAACCTATTAGGAGTGGGTTTGCCAAAAATCAGAATTTTTGCATGTAAATACCCTTGTACAACAATAACTTTCAGTTTCTCTTGTCTGAATTTTAGAAAATTAGGTAAGTTGGTTTCAAAAGTTCATATTGTACCAAAAGGTAGATCTATGCACCAGGAATCTTAAAAAAATTGTTTCACAGTTTTCCAACTTGTATTGTAATTTCTATCGAATTTACAAGTTCAGCTATATTTCTGGAAAAGAAAAAGAAAAGGTTGGCCGATGCTGTAGCTGTGCCAACGGTTCACGGCGAGCATTGCGATGGCAAGGTCGCCGTTCCGGCTAAACGGCGACGAACTGCGGATAATGGTGACCACCACAGCGACTAGGAAATCAAGGCGGCTCTAGGGCACTGTTGGGTGCACACGCGCGCGCGACGGGGCAACGTCGGCGGCTAGGATAGTGACGGCGAGCGGCGACTAGCGGCGTTCCCGCGAGCAGGGTCGCCGACGACACAAGTTAGTGCGAGCACGAGCAACAAGAGGTAAAGGAGGAGCTCACCGAGCTACAGGTTGACGTGAAGGAGTAGCGGAGGACGAAATTCGCGGCAGGGGCGGATCGGACCGGCGAACGGCGGCGGGGAAAAGGAGGATTCCGGCGAGCTCACTGCGATAGGGACTATGAGGTCAGCACTGGGTGGTACGCAAGGAAAGTGAGCATCATCGTGCGCGAGGAATTGCAAAATGGCTCACCAGAGTCGTCGAATTTCACGGCGAGGTTGATCTCGGTTAACCGCCGGCCATGGCCGAATCTTCACCTCGATCTTGTGCTACGGTGGGGGAAGAGGGAAATGGTGTTGAGGATAAGTTAGGAGGAGCCCTGGCGCCGCGTTTTGCAATCGGGATCGAGCTTGGGGAGCAGCAGAACGGCGGCGAGGCGGCGAGCTCAGTCCGGCGGCAATGGTGGCTAGGGTTTCGTCCGTGTGTGCGAAGGAGCGGGAAGAACCGACAAGGGGAGCCGATGGAGGAGTGGTTGCACGACTTGAAGACGTCATCGTCCTGCCGGCGCTGGCGCTGAGACGACGGAGCGGCGAGCACAGGGGTCCCACGACGATTCTTTGAATTTTTCAAATGAGTTCACACGTGCTGGTTTGAAAGGATTGAAACCTAACACGACTGTGCTCCAAAAAATCTAAAAACTTTATTTCTGAAAGATCTCACTTTAAGGAACAATATTTGTTATTGGAACTTTTCAAAATTCTGAATGGATTTTAAATAAAAATTCTGTTAAGACAGAAATTGGATAAACGGTTCTTGAATTATTTAGGCGTCTTCTCTCCCTCAGAAAAATTTGAGAAATTCCCCAAAATTCTAACTTGATACAGGTAGACCACGAAAAATGTCAAAGAGCCTCACTGCTAAGGAACATTTGGTCTGAAACAGAAATAGCCATGGTTTGACTAAAACTTTAAAGCTTTGTTAATTCGTTCTTTCTAATTCCTTTGGCTCAAACCTTTGTCAACAGAATTTAAATCCTTTGATTAACAGTGGGTTTAAGTTGGGGTGTTACATGGGTCATTGGGAATCATCGAAACAAGTTGACGTCTAGAATTTGTCTCGATGCTGTGCCACCGTAATTTGGCCTTTGGGCTTTGTATCGTGTTGGAGCCCATTAGGGGCGCGTCCAGGGGTGTTGCACGCCCATAAACTGTATATCATTAGTAACTTCGCTCAAGTTAGGGTGAGATTTTGCTTAGATTATTCTGTCAAGAACAGTTTCGCCGTTTATCGGTTTGTCAGACCCTAACTTATGATCTTAATTCAGATTTCAGCAATTTGGTTGCATTCTTCTGTGTTCTTCAATTCGCAGGCAAAGATAAGCCTTCTCGGCTAGGTCGATTGTGCATTGTCGGTCGATAACCACATGAGACATTGTGCTGCTATTGCAGGGTTCGGAACGTGTTGTTCGGAAGCTGGATCGATTTGTATCAATTCTCGCCAAATCGTTGTTTATCAGAACCTTTCGAAAGACCGGAAGCCTAGTCAACATCATTCTTCTTTGTGACTCAATAATTCACTCTGCAAGACATCAACCAAATTGAAGGAACCAAATTGTTGCACTGCTTCCTCATGACTTAATTCGGGAACCATAGACGATAGAGTCACGTCACGTCTACGTGGATCACGGCTTGTCGCTCCCAACAGGTGGTAGTCGTAGACAATAGATGCCAAACGGATACGTTGAACTTGTCTAATACGAGCAGTCTCAGCCTATTGTTCGGAGATGACGTCAGGTGGCTGCTGGATTTGGTGAGGCCATCAGCAGAGACCTGATCAATCGGGACATCGTGGTGCTGACCCTGTAAGTGAGGATCAGTGAGCCATGTAAGTGAGGGTCTGCCATTTGCGATCCGGCCCGTCCGACGACACTGTCTGGATCCTGATGGAGCCTAAGGTTTCGAGCGTGGTGAAATCCGGGACGAGCAGAAGTAAGGAGGAGCCAACGCCGTCTGCAGCGGTGAGCACGACGAACGTGTGAATGGAAATGGACTCGAAGTCCGGCGGTTCCGGAAAGAAGACGCGACTGCCGGTCAAGGGGTCATACATGCAGATGTCCGTCCTGCAATGGCGGTAGACATGCCAGCGGCGGAACACGACGAGGCCACAACACGATGTCACAGGCATATAACGACCCAGGAGATCGGCCCCGGTGCCCCTGGAGGCCTGGACAGGAGAGGCACGATTGGCTTCTTGCAGATGGATGACGCGGCGGGAGTCATCGGGTGCACCAGGGAGAAGCGCACCGCGGCCGGAGCGCACCAAACACCTTGTCGTAGGTGTGGAGGAAGTTGAGGAGGCACGAGGGCATGATTCCGTCAGGATTTTGGCAGACGCGGCGGATGAAGTCCTGGCTGAGGATCTCGCAGCGGAGAGGCTTGCAGCATCCGGCGGAGCGAATGAGCGTTGCGGCGTCCGTCTGTGAGACAGTCTCGAGCACAAGGTCGAACGGAAGCGTTCTGGCCGGCGTTACCTCCGGCGGCGGTGCCACCTTCGTGAGAGCACGGAGGCGTTTGGGCGGATACACCCTGCGAATTGAACAAGCGACTGGAACGATCTAGGCACTGGTAATGGTATCCAGGATCGTTATCTAAAAAAAGATCTTGTTGATATTGTTAGGTTCAAAAAAGGAAAATGTTGTTGGTTTGTCTCAGGTAGTCAAGCCACATCTACCAGTTGTTAGACCTGTGGACTTGCATATTATTGGTCTCTTAATTACAATTTTATTTCTGCTATATTCTCTACATTTTCATAACAAGTCCCCTACAACCGCACGTTTCTCCTAGCAGCTAGAAGGTTTTCATAGCTGATAGCGGCGTGCCTCCATGTCGACCTCATATGGGAAGTTGAGAATGCTCTGCCTTTTGACCCTATGCGCATCTCTTTGGTCTCCACATCAAGGACGATGATCGCTTCTATATTTAGAATATCCAAATCCAAATACCAGTGAAGGGCCATAGCAAGACAACCCCGCGCTCTTCACCCAACAAACCAAGATGACTAAGGCTCTGTTTGGATCTACCTCCTAAACTTTTAGCTGGCTAATTTTAGTCACTTTGCATCCAAACATGACCTTCTAAAATCTCCTAAACTTTTAGTCCACCTCCTCCTAAACTTTTAGCCCCTAGTCACCTCAAAGTTACTAAAATCAACTAAACTTTTAAAAAAGGCAAGAAACACATAAAAAAGGTAAGAAAAGTACAATTCGCAGGCAAAGATAAGCCTTCTCGGCTAGGTCGATTGTGCATTGTCGGTCGATAACCACATGAGACATTGTGCTGCTATTGCAGGGTTCGGAACGTGTTGTTCGGAAGCTGGATCGATTTGTATCAATTCTCGCCAAATCGTTGTTTATCAGAACCTTTCGAAAGACCGGAAGCCTAGTCAACATCATTCTTCTTTGTGACTCAATAATTCACTCTGCAAGACATCAACCAAATTGAAGGAACCAAATTGTTGCACTGCTTCCTCATGACTTAATTCGGGAACCATAGACGATAGAGTCACGTCACGTCTACGTGGATCACGGCTTGTCGCTCCCAACAGGTGGTAGTCGTAGACAATAGATGCCAAACGGATACGTTGAACTTGTCTAATACGAGCAGTCTCAGCCTATTGTTCGGAGATGACGTCAGGTGGCTGCTGGATTTGGTGAGGCCATCAGCAGAGACCTGATCAATCGGGACATCGTGGTGCTGACCCTGTAAGTGAGGATCAGTGAGCCATGTAAGTGAGGGTCTGCCATTTGCGATCCGGCCCGTCCGACGACACTGTCTGGATCCTGATGGAGCCTAAGGTTTCGAGCGTGGTGAAATCCGGGACGAGCAGAAGTAAGGAGGAGCCAACGCCGTCTGCAGCGGTGAGCACGACGAACGTGTGAATGGAAATGGACTCGAAGTCCGGCGGTTCCGGAAAGAAGACGCGACTGCCGGTCAAGGGGTCATACATGCAGATGTCCGTCCTGCAATGGCGGTAGACATGCCAGCGGCGGAACACGACGAGGCCACAACACGATGTCACAGGCATATAACGACCCAGGAGATCGGCCCCGGTGCCCCTGGAGGCCTGGACAGGAGAGGCACGATTGGCTTCTTGCAGATGGATGACGCGGCGGGAGTCATCGGGTGCACCAGGGAGAAGCGCACCGCGGCCGGAGCGCACCAAACACCTTGTCGTAGGTGTGGAGGAAGTTGAGGAGGCACGAGGGCATGATTCCGTCAGGATTTTGGCAGACGCGGCGGATGAAGTCCTGGCTGAGGATCTCGCAGCGGAGAGGCTTGCAGCATCCGGCGGAGCGAATGAGCGTTGCGGCGTCCGTCTGTGAGACAGTCTCGAGCACAAGGTCGAACGGAAGCGTTCTGGCCGGCGTTACCTCCGGCGGCGGTGCCACCTTCGTGAGAGCACGGAGGCGTTTGGGCGGATACACCCTGCGAATTGAACAAGCGACTGGAACGATCTAGGCACTGGTAATGGTATCCAGGATCGTTATCTAAAAAAAGATCTTGTTGATATTGTTAGGTTCAAAAAAGGAAAATGTTGTTGGTTTGTCTCAGGTAGTCAAGCCACATCTACCAGTTGTTAGACCTGTGGACTTGCATATTATTGGTCTCTTAATTACAATTTTATTTCTGCTATATTCTCTACATTTTCATAACAAGTCCCCTACAACCGCACGTTTCTCCTAGCAGCTAGAAGGTTTTCATAGCTGATAGCGGCGTGCCTCCATGTCGACCTCATATGGGAAGTTGAGAATGCTCTGCCTTTTGACCCTATGCGCATCTCTTTGGTCTCCACATCAAGGACGATGATCGCTTCTATATTTAGAATATCCAAATCCAAATACCAGTGAAGGGCCATAGCAAGACAACCCCGCGCTCTTCACCCAACAAACCAAGATGACTAAGGCTCTGTTTGGATCTACCTCCTAAACTTTTAGCTGGCTAATTTTAGTCACTTTGCATCCAAACATGACCTTCTAAAATCTCCTAAACTTTTAGTCCACCTCCTCCTAAACTTTTAGCCCCTAGTCACCTCAAAGTTACTAAAATCAACTAAACTTTTAAAAAAGGCAAGAAACACATAAAAAAGGTAAGAAAAGTATAGAAGTCGGAGACATTAGTCAGGGATCCAAACAAGTACCTCCTAAAATTAGTTGGCTAAAAAATTAGCTGACTAATGTTTTAGTTGGCTAAAATTAGTTGGCTAAAAGATCCAAACAGAGCCTAACATGTCAGTGTACGTTGATGTTCAGACCAATGAGCCGCTACAATAAATATAGGCTTCTATAATATTTTTGTCGTGACAACATATCGTTTAGTCATAAAGGTTGTTGGGTTTATGACGTTTTTAAGAAAATATGGTGTTTTATGGCAAAAATCAACATCTGTCATTAAATTTGGCCACAAAATTGTCATAAATCAAGACACCATTATATTATGACAAATATAAATGTCATAATTGACAAAAAATAATAAATGTCATAACAGTTATGACAAACATGAATTGTCATTAGCATTTTTTTTATTTTATACCAAAATTTATGACAGATATAAAGTGTCATTACATGGCACACTTGTCAAGTACCTGTCACGTGGGACTCACATATATTTTTTATTCAAAAAATAAAAGCAAAATGTAATTGATAAAATGGGAGTTTTTGGTAAATAATTTCTTTAGATCATGCACACGTGGCCCACCTCAGAGGCGGGCCCAGGATTTGAAACATGGGTATTCAAAAATTGTAATGGATAATTTTTTTTACACCATTGTGGATCCATCACATAATTAGTTCAACGTAATTGGTTAATAAAACATATCCCAAGTTCAAACTGTTTAAAACATCGATAAACTAAACGATCAACATATAAAAGTGGCAAAATGTGAAATAAACAGATGATAAAACGAAAAAATGGTAAATAAGCTTACAAATTATAGGACAACTTTTGGATCCTTGATCGATGGTGCAAGAATTCCTCTTGAATGAAGTGACCAAGCAACCATTTAAAGTGTGTTGGTAATACTATACACATGCTTCAAGAAATAAATCAAGAATAGTGTGCAATATATGTTGCAGCCCGGTTCAAAGATTTCCCAAGCACAAGTAATACCATATTCGTCGGCTTTGTGAACTGAAGAATCGCAAGGCGGCAACAAATTACCCCTCTGTTGAATCGATCGGAGATAGCGGGCAGTGGTGGCGATCTGGCTATTGGGCCAGTGGTAAGGAGAGGAAGGTAAGTGTCCTAGTGGGCTTATTTTGTCAAAGCCCGCAATGACAAAGGGCCTTTCAGTTTGAAGATTAGAGCAGTCGGGCCGTAGGGCCTCCATTAGGCTGGACTTATTAAATCCTCCGCAGATGGTTAGTGAGTTGAGATCACACGACGGCCTCATGGGACATCCTAAAGCTTAATGATGTTTTTTGTCCGTCTGTTGTTGAGGCGATTCTGAACATACCCCTATGTACTCGGAGACAAGGGGATTTCTAGGCATGGCACCATGAAAAGAAGGGCACTTTCTTTGTTCGTTCAGCCTAAAGGATGTTGATGGTGAATAGAGAACGAGCTACAACGTATCTAGAGAATATTGTTGGGAGATTTAAGATCTGAGGAAAATGAATGGAAGTCGCTATGGCAGGTGAAGGTACCGACAGGTGGTGGTCGTAGACAATAGATGCCAAACAGCTTGTCAAAAAAGGTGTTGTTTGGAGGGTTGGAGATGGGAGGAGGATTAGAATTTGGAGGGATAATTGGTTGCCTAGAGATTCGTTGCTCGCAGTTATGGGAAAGAGGGTGCATAACAGGCATATTTGGGTTTCTGATCTCATTGATGTGAGAAATAGATCATGGGATACTGCTTTGTTGAATCGTATTTTCTATGATACAGATGTAGCAGAAATTTTAAAAATTAAAATCCCTTTGAGAGGCGAAGCTGATTTTGTTGCATGGCACTTTGAAAAATCAGGCCTGTATAGTGTCAGGAGTGCTTACAAGATTGGTTTTGATCTGGAGTATGGGAATGAGGTAATGGCGAGTAGTACAAATCCTAATGGAAATAGATCTTTGTGGAATGGCATATGGAAGACTGCAGTACCACCCCGTGTTAGAACTTTTGCCTGGAGAGTGGCTACTGGAACACTTCCGACAAAAGAAAATAAATGGCGCCGAAAGCTGGAGATCAAAGGTACATGTACTATATGTGGAGTGGAGGATGAATCTGAATATCACGCGCTGGTGAGATGTCAGATGGCAAGGTATCTGAATTTTGCAATGAGAGATTGTTGGGTGTTGCCGGATGATGAACAATATCGTTATGGAGGCCAAGATTGGCTGTTGCTGTTATTGGATAGCTGTTCAGAGGAAGGGAAAGCCAAGCTGCTGTTGCTTTTCTGGAGAATTTGGCACAATCGTAATCAGATTGTTCATGAAAATAGCAGGATTTCCATTGAGGCGTCAAAGCAGTTCTTGGAGAATTATTATGAAACGTACTGTCTAGCAAAAGATCAGCAGGGCTGTGTAGATAGGTAAGCAATTGCGATGGAGTCCTGCGTGTCATGGAAATAAAATGAACAGGGACCTAAAAACATGGTGTAAACCAAGGACAGGATGTATTAAAATTAATGTGGATGCGGCATTCAAACCAGATTCAGGTAAAGCAGCAGCAGGAATTGTTGCACGGGATGAAAATGGTGTTGTCAGATTTTCATCTGTCCGTACTTTGTTTCACATGGTAGATGCAGAGGAAGCCGAATTGATGGCTTGTCATGGGGGGCTGAATTTGGCCATCCAGTGGCTCTCTGATGAGGTAATTCTAGAGTCTGATTGTCTTACAGTAGTGAATGCACTAAACGCTTTAGTGCCGGGAAGAGGAAGACTTGCCATGTTGGTAAAGGAGGTTAAATTGCTCGCGAGCGAGCTCCGAATGGAAGTCGCTATGGCAGTGTTTGTTCATTGTTCTAGAAATCAAAATAGGGTTGCACATTGCCAAGCTGGAAAGGCATGTCTGGAGGATATGACTGTTGTATGGTTACGTCATGCTCCTTCCTTTGTATCGCATCTTTTGGGTGCAAATTGAAACCCCATGATTTAATAAAGCTCGACTTTTCCTCGAAAAAAAAAGATACATGTCTTCTTATGGAGGCTTGCTCATTACTCCTTGCCCCCAGGTGATGTACTGCACCATAGGAACATGCCTACACGAAGCACCTGTTCAATCTGTGGCATGCCTTGGAAGCACTAATTGATAGAGTGCAATATGTCGAAATGCATGTAACTCTATTTATTAATAAAGAGTTATGCCCCCTCAAAAAAAAACTTCTACAACCGCCGCACCCACTCCCACCACTTCACCCCCACTCCCCAACCCAAACCCTCCCATCTCGCTGAAACCCTAACCCTAGCCGACTGATCGATGATGCCAAAGGCCGATGTTGGCAGGGCGGCGGGCGAGGAGGAGTTCTGCGCTGATGTGGAGGAGCCCCTCATCAACGAGGAGTACAAGATCTGGAAGAAGAATGTGCCGTTCCTCTACGACCTCGTCATCACTCACGCGCTTGAGTGGCCCTCGCTAACTGTGCAATGGCTTCCCGACCGCATCAAGCTGCCCGGCAAGGACCACTTCACGCAGAAGATGATACTCGGCACGCACACCTCCGACAACGAGCCCAACTACCTGATGCTTGTGCAGATCGAGCTGCCCCTTGACAGCGCTGAGGCCGATGCGCACCACTACGATGACGACTACCACACTGACAACGGGGGATTTGCGACTGCTTCCGGCAAGGTACTAATTCAAATTTATGTAAACCTTCCATTTGCTTGGCTAGACCTCCTTGCCCTACTTTAATTCCTATTTAGACAATATTCCTCTTTCCCCCTTTAGTAGTTACCAGTTTTATTTGATTTTTGATGTTAATAGTCAACAATGACATGTATGGTGATAGTGTTCCTTTTATTTGTTTGGGCGAACTGGCGAACTGGTATTGAATCATATGGATTTGATTTTTCATGTTAAGAGCTTGTTGCCGGCACTTCACACACATTATTGTGGTCGCCCTAAGAAGTTGTTGGATCGGTGTACAGCTACATTATCCATTGATTGTCTAAGAAAATGACTTATTTATGGTTTTTCTGTAATTCAATATTGGAGGCGCAAAGCACACAGTTGTAGGATGGTAAAACCCTTTTCATTCTTCTCAAAAATGTTTCTGGTGTTGAGTCGACCTCTGAGAAGACAAAAAGAAGAACCGCAACCTTCTGTTGTAACATGAATTCCAGAGCCACTTAAACCATGGAGATGCTTCAATAGTTCCCACTAGCTTCTTATATGCCTTATTTGTCACAAAAACATCTGATCCCAATATATATGTCCAACAATCATTTGCCTCCACATCAAGCATAAAAGCGTCAATGTCGTTGTGTAGGTCAAATAATTGATCATATGCATTCGTGGACAAAGGCATCCAAAACAAATTTTCAAGCTCCTGCTAAAAGAAATCTCTTACTGTGATATTCTTGTTGTGTGCAAATGAATGCAGCTGTGGATATTGCAATCGTAGTTTATGTTCCATGTATTATCTTAGTCTTTCTCAATGTTGTCATTCTGTTTTGGAAGTGCAATGGTTTCAATGTTTGTTCCCTTCCTTTTGTAGGTGCAAATAGTTCAACAGATAAATCATGATGGAGAGGTCAATCGGGCTCGCTATATGCCTCGAACTCCATTTATAATTGCTACAAAGACAGCTAGTGCAGAAGTATATGTCTTTGACTGTAGCATCTGCCCCTCGACAGCGCCGAGGCCGATGCGCACCACTACGACGACGACTACTACACTGACAACGGGGGATTCTCGACTGCTTCCGGCAAGGTACTAATTTGTGTAAACCTTACATTTGCTTGGCCACCTCCTTGCCCTACTTTAATTCCTATTTCGACAATATTCCTCTTTATCCCTTTAGTAGTTACCAGTTTTATTTGATTTTTGATGTTAATAGTCAACAATGACATGTATGGTGATAGTGTTCCTTTTATTTGTTTGGGCGAACTGGCGAACTGGTATTGAATCATATGGATTTGATTTTTCATGTTAAAAGCTTTCTGCCAGCACTTCAGACACATTATTGTGATCACCCTAAGAAGTCGTTGGATCGGTGTAAAGCTACATTATCCATTGATTGTCTAAAAAATGATTTATTTATGGTTTTTCTGTAATTCAATTTCCTTACTCTATGATGAGGTCTTCAATGGTATAGTCTATGTTCCATGTTTCTGGTGTTGAGTCGATCTCCGAGGAGAAGCCAAAAGAAGAACCGCAACCTGCTGTTGCAACATGAATTCCAGAGCCACTTAAACCATGGAAATGCTTCAATAGTTCCCATTAGCTGCTTATATGCCTTATTTGTCACAAAAACATTTGATCTCCATATATATGTCCAACAATCATTTGCCTCCACATCAAGCATAAAAGCGTCAATGTTGTTGTGTAGGTCAGATAGTTGATCATATGCATTCGTGGACAAAGGCATCCAAAACAAATTTTCAGGCTCCTGCTGAAAGAAATCTCTTACTGTGATATTCTTGTTGTGTGCAAATGAATGCAACTGTGGGTATTGCAATCGTAGTTTATGTTCCACATTATCTTGGTCTTTCTCAATGTTGTCATTCTGTTTTGGAAGTGCAATGGTTTCAATGTGTGTTCCCTTCCTTTTGTAGGTGCAAATAGTTCAACAGATAAATCATGATGGAGAGGTTAATCAAGCTCGCTATATGCCTCAAACTCAATTTATAATTGCTACAAAGACAGCTAGTGCAGAAGTATATGTCTTTGACTGTAGCAAGCACCCATCAAAGCCTCCACTGGATGGTGCATGCAATCCTGATTTACGACTGAATGGACATAACTCTAAAGGATATGGTTTATCCTGGAGTACTTTTAAAGAGGGACATTTGTTGAGTGGATCAGATGATGCTCAGATTTGCTTGTGGGACGTTAAAGAAAACAGTAAGAACAAATGTATTGACGCTCTTTAGATTTTTAAGGTATGGATCATGTGCTTGATTCCATTTGAGTGTTTATGTATAAGTTTTGTGCAGAACATTGATTAAATTATTCTTTATGCTATCATATTCTAATGTTTATGTATAAGTTTCAGATCATTGATATATATGAACATACATTGAAAGCTGATCAGTTAGACAGATCATTAGCATTGCACCGAACTAACAATGTTGACGTGGTATGCTGATTTGATTTTACATAGTAACCGAGCTAACATAATGTATTTGTGCTATCTACCAGATAGAAAAGTTAAATGCTCATTGTGTTAACAAGTACAAGTAGAAAAGTCGTATGCATTTTTCTATGAAAACTGAATGTTCTGTTTTTTCCCCTAGAAATCTCATCTGCGTGGTTAACTTTTTTTTTTACAGTTATGGTTCATACCAACATTATGTTTATAATAGTACTTTGATTTATTTTGTGTCTAGCATCATGATGGTGTAGTTGAAGATGTTGCTTGGCATTTGCGACATGAATACTTGTTTGGCTCAGTTGGTGATGATCAGCATCTTTTAATTTGGGACTTGCGGTCTCCTGCACCTACTAAGCCTGTACAGCCTGTGATGGCACACCAGGCTGAGGTAAGTGTCCTCCTGAATTTTGAATCTCCATTTTCTCCTTTTTTTTTCTTGTCTTAAATATGAACACATGCTTCTATTTGTCTTTATAATTTCTAAACTTCATTTTTGGGGAATCATACCCTTCTAGGGGTACAATATGGTTGTAAATTTGATTTTAGGAAACTCAATGGGGACGTGGTTTCTGATGTGTGTTTTCTAGAGATAAAATGGCAGCACTCTGGTAGAGAAGTTGAGGAGAAAGTGTCCAATGTTTTTTTGGGTAGTGAAGTTTGATCCCACCAGTTTAGTTGTTTACCTATGCACGGTAATGGCCAGCTAGTTACCATCAGTTTCTTTAAACTGGATATATGCACATATGCTTGAAAGAAGAATGCTGACATTTGTTTTTGTTGATATTCCTTTAATCTCCTTTATTTATCATAGGTGAACTGCCTTGCTTTCAATCCTTTCAATGAGTGGGTTGTTGCTACTGGTTCAACTGATAAGACTGTCAAATTATTTGACCTGAGGATGATCGATACATCCTTGCACACCTTCGACTTTCACAAGTATGTTTTCATCGTTATTGTTGTGTCCAATTGCCTCCTGTTTAGCTGACATAATAACTTTCTGAAATATAGAATGTTTTACTACAAAATTTCTTATTTGTTAACATATTATGTTATCAGAGAGGAAGTATTTCAAGTTAGCTGGAGCCCTAAGAATGAGACAATTCTTGCATCTTGTTCCTTGGGCAGTAGACTCATAGTCTGGGACTTAAGCAGGTAATCTCGTGCAAGCATTCAAGAAACCCCTCCGATATTGTAAGCACTGATTGCATTCAATGGACCAAGTGATGTACTTGAAACATAATATGCATCTGTTTCTTTGCAATAGTTGTGCTCACTACATTGCTACCCATACCTTAAGTCTATTCAGATAGCTATTATAGGTTGATCTCAATTAGTCACTTTGTTATCTCACAGAATCGATCAAAAACAAACACCAGAGGATGCGGAAGATGGCCCTCCAGAGCTCCTGTTCAATCACGGAGGCCATACAAGCAATATCTCTGATTTCTCATGGAACCCGTGTGAGGATTGGGTGGTTGCTAGCGTAGCTGAGGACAACATCCTTCAGATATGGAAGATGGCGGAGAACATATACCACGATAATTAAAGATGATGTGCCGATAAGGCATGAGCCAGCGAAGGCTTCTTGAATTGTGGCAATAGAATTGGAAATTAACTCTGTCGAGAATAGGTGGTCTCTCGTTCCAGCTATTGGAATTGGAACTGCTGGATGAGTTGGCAAAGAATCATTACTGTGTCAGCTATAGGTGCCTGTGATCAGAACCGTTGGCCAGATTGGTAGTTTACATATTAGTCGAACCTTAAATGTCATGCAGTATGTCACCTGTAAGATGTGGGGTATCTTTATAGCTCTTGTTGATGATTCGTACTTGGGATCTAAGACACCTTGCCGGTTGCTAATGTCTGTGAACCGTCTCTTAGGGGTGTGATAGTCCTATTTTTCTCTTGCAAACGAGGTACTACCACCCATGTGCATCCTTTAAGACAGTTTGTGTGGGGTTAGGCATTGAACATACACCCTCCGTTCTTGAAATATTGATGATGTTTAGCTCAAAATTGAGCTGAGCAATGTTAACATTTGAAGAGCAGAGGTAGTAGCAGCGTTCCTGTGATCCCCCAGCGTTCCTGTGATCTTCAGAGTTGCAGCTTCGGCCGCCCATACCTGCATGCTTTTGCGATCGAATGCTCTCGAGTGCAGTCTACACATATTTGCCCAACATACAATTTGCCATTTGCGTTGACCATCTGGGCTGGGACGTGCCTCATGCATGATTTCTGGCTCCGCCCATGGTCACCAACCCACCTCTACAGTTTGTCCTATGCTCGCTCGATCCGCTGCACCGAGTCATCTGCATCGCCTGCCATAAACCCAACGGCGTCGTGCGGACGGTGACAGCCGCAACAGCGTTCTCATGGCGCCATTCTTGACCCGCAGCGTCCCTGTCTCTCACCTCGTTGATTTCGTGCCCTGGCGTCGTCCAAGGAAAGGATGGTGACGGATGGGAAACAGAATGGGGTGTGTAACCTACTGTTTCGTATCAATCTATGACATACCGTGAAATAAATCCATATAATGGGGCCAGATCATGGGTGAGCGAGTATGGGATGCATGATCATAATGGTTTAGATCATTAAAATGCAGTATCGGTGGAGAAGTATCGAAATACAGATTAGAATAAGCCCAGGTAATACGGTTTGCGTATTCTCGTGTTATCTATAGTCCGTATCAGACTCCGATCTGCATGATTATTTCAGCATGTTATATACTACGCAGATGCAGATAGCCGTGGGTGTTAAGCACTTGCACGATTGGGCAGTAGACTCATAGTCTGGGACTTAAGCAGGTAATCTCGTGCAAGCATTCAAGAAACCCCTCCGATATTGTAAGCACTGATTGCATTCAATGGACCAAGTGATGTACTTGAAACATAATATGCATCTGTTTCTTTGCAATAGTTGTGCTCACTACATTGCTACCCATACCTTAAGTCTATTCAGATAGCTATTATAGGTTGATCTCAATTAGTCACTTTGTTATCTCACAGAATCGATCAAAAACAAACACCAGAGGATGCGGAAGATGGCCCTCCAGAGCTCCTGTTCAATCACGGAGGCCATACAAGCAATATCTCTGATTTCTCATGGAACCCGTGTGAGGATTGGGTGGTTGCTAGCGTAGCTGAGGACAACATCCTTCAGATATGGAAGATGGCGGAGAACATATACCACGATAATTAAAGATGATGTGCCGATAAGGCATGAGCCAGCGAAGGCTTCTTGAATTGTGGCAATAGAATTGGAAATTAACTCTGTCGAGAATAGGTGGTCTCTCGTTCCAGCTATTGGAATTGGAACTGCTGGATGAGTTGGCAAAGAATCATTACTGTGTCAGCTATAGGTGCCTGTGATCAGAACCGTTGGCCAGATTGGTAGTTTACATATTAGTCGAACCTTAAATGTCATGCAGTATGTCACCTGTAAGATGTGGGGTATCTTTATAGCTCTTGTTGATGATTCGTACTTGGGATCTAAGACACCTTGCCGGTTGCTAATGTCTGTGAACCGTCTCTTAGGGGTGTGATAGTCCTATTTTTCTCTTGCAAACGAGGTACTACCACCCATGTGCATCCTTTAAGACAGTTTGTGTGGGGTTAGGCATTGAACATACACCCTCCGTTCTTGAAATATTGATGATGTTTAGCTCAAAATTGAGCTGAGCAATGTTAACATTTGAAGAGCAGAGGTAGTAGCAGCGTTCCTGTGATCCCCCAGCGTTCCTGTGATCTTCAGAGTTGCAGCTTCGGCCGCCCATACCTGCATGCTTTTGCGATCGAATGCTCTCGAGTGCAGTCTACACATATTTGCCCAACATACAATTTGCCATTTGCGTTGACCATCTGGGCTGGGACGTGCCTCATGCATGATTTCTGGCTCCGCCCATGGTCACCAACCCACCTCTACAGTTTGTCCTATGCTCGCTCGATCCGCTGCACCGAGTCATCTGCATCGCCTGCCATAAACCCAACGGCGTCGTGCGGACGGTGACAGCCGCAACAGCGTTCTCATGGCGCCATTCTTGACCCGCAGCGTCCCTGTCTCTCACCTCGTTGATTTCGTGCCCTGGCGTCGTCCAAGGAAAGGATGGTGACGGATGGGAAACAGAATGGGGTGTGTAACCTACTGTTTCGTATCAATCTATGACATACCGTGAAATAAATCCATATAATGGGGCCAGATCATGGGTGAGCGAGTATGGGATGCATGATCATAATGGTTTAGATCATTAAAATGCAGTATCGGTGGAGAAGTATCGAAATACAGATTAGAATAAGCCCAGGTAATACGGTTTGCGTATTCTCGTGTTATCTATAGTCCGTATCAGACTCCGATCTGCATGATTATTTCAGCATGTTATATACTACGCAGATGCAGATAGCCGTGGGTGTTAAGCACTTGCACGAGAGGGCACGATGCCGCCATGTAAACGCCCCCGCACGTCCACGGTCCATGCCGGAGCGAAACATTCCGCTCGACCTCGTCGCGCGATGCGATGGCGTATCCGCTTCGCCGCAACCTGCCGGACCCTCCGCCGTGACATCCTCAGCCCGGACTTCCTCCACCGCCGCGTGTTCGGCCACGACGCCGCGCCACCGCCCTCGTGCGTGCTGGGCTTCCTCCACGCCTACGACGACGCGAGGGGGTCGCCCCGCCCGCCGGCGCCCTACTCGCTCGCGCACCCGGGGACGCCCGGCGCGGCGCGCTTCGCGGGGCTGCTCGCGCGGTTCGTGTCCCGCAGCGCCGGCGACCTACTCGACCACTACAAAAATTCAGTGGTTAAGTGCAGAGATATGCCTGTTGATCACAATATATATACGCAGGATAAGGAACAGACATTGAGTATATGAAAACCACCATGAATTTTGTAACTTTTGATACATTTATGTGGCGAGACATATGATGGTTTGTTATCATTATGAACAAAATGATTAAGAACCTTTGGTGTGTAGGATTATGGATGCACTCCAAGTTTATGTCATTTAGATAGATGAGTGAGATGATCTCGCAGGAATTTTGAACTTCGTCCACGTTCATCCGGCATCCGCCGCGTCTGCCATGAAAGCCAACAGCGTCGGGCAGCCGGTGACGCCAGCAGCAGCAGCATCCTCGCGCCGTTCCAGTCCCGCACTCGTTGATTTCGTGGCATAACGTGCATCAAAGCAAAGGGTTCAGATCATGGGCGAGCGACTATAACATGGCCTCAATTAATGCACGATCAAAAAAGGTTGGATCAGGAAAATGCAGTATCGATCTCAAAAAAAAGGAAAATGCAGTATCGGTGGTCCAAATGTGCAAATTAAGTTTAAAATAAATAATCTATATCATTGGGCCTTACCGCTTAATGAAGGCCCATTTATAGGCCCAGCATCATCAAGATTCTAGGCAGTATCATCGGACGCCACTGACTGCAAATGGGGTCCCCTCACCTTGGCTACCGATCTTCGTCCTCCCGGGTCCCGTCCCTATCTATGTTGCAGCGCCACCTTGATCTATTGGCTAATGTACGGCGATAACGGCTCCAAGATCATTACCTACAGCGTGCGGCTGACATACAGGACCAAAGTATGAGATGCGATATGAGTTAAAAATATGATAGTTAATTTTTTCAAAACACCACCTTGAATTATTGGTATGTTTATGAAACATGCACTATATTTCGTGGGTTTGTAACTGTAAGCCATAACTTTAATAGATTTGTGAAATTTACTCTTACTATACATGAATATATTTTCAATGTTTGGTCTATTGCAAAGTATAAGAGAAACAGATTGCCAGACATGTTCAGCAACTCGCAATAACACATTTAATATATAAAGTATTTGATAATTCTTCTTGCATCATTTGAGATTGATTAATGTATAAAGTATTTGATAAATTCTTCTTGTATCATCGAGATTGACGAAGTCACCTACGTCGTCTACCGCTAAAAGCACAAAGCCGTTAAATCCTAAAAAATTCACTTCCATGAAGAGTCGAACTCAGAACATCAAAAGTGCTACTTAGGTGCCTTGACCACTAGGTCAAGACATCTATCTTGCTTCGTCCATCATGTTATTCTTCCTAATTTTGTAATAAAATCGGTAACGCGTGCATTTTTTTATTGTTCCGAACTAATTCAACTCGGAATCGTATCATGAGATTCATGACCCGTCGTAAGAGAGCTTTGAAGTAAATAAACTAGCCTGAAATACTCGCGCCGCTCCTGCCTGCGATCTAAAAATTAACACAGGAACTCGATCGTGTTAAGCAAACCAAAGAGAACTAAAGGCGGCCGGCGATGGCGGACATTGAGAACCCCTTCCTGGACGACGGCGACGACAACAGCAGCGGCGTTGAGGTCGCGAGGGCGGAGGCGGAGCCCGACGAATATAGCAGCTGCGGGCTCGTGATATTCGGCTTCATCGTCACTTCGATCCTCGGCAGCATCAGCATCCTCCCGTTTCTCTACTACAGCAGCCATCGGACGCCCTTGAGCTCCGTGGGTGCTCAAATCGTCGCTGCCGTCCTGCTCCCCGTGGGGTTCATAGGCATCGTCTTCGCCGTCGTCTGTTATGCTGCTCTCGTGCAGATAGCTATTCGTGGAAATACAGAGGGGGAACGGCAAGATCAGGAGCACTAGTACTACTAGGATTGGCTTGAGTTCCATCATCATTTTCTATTTCTAATACTTATTAATAAGAGCAAAATACATCAATGACCATTGTACTTCTTGGTCTGTGTCGATTTGGCCATTGTACTTAAAAAAGTAAATTATGGCTACTAATTTCGTTGAACCATGCCAATATGGCCATTATTATTAAAATTCTATGTATTTTGATGATGTGGCATATGTATGACTACACTTGGTGTTCAACATAGACATTTTCTCCGGCATGACGTGCCTTTGAGTCCTCCTTTTGCACTTTCTGTCTAACTTGACTCTCATTTGCTACCAAAACGTGACATATCTCTTCTTGTGTGGTGCGCAAATAAAACTTAGTTACCAAACAAATGATCATACAAGAAGACGCATCATGTTCCAAAAATATATATTGTTGCTACCAAAACTTTAATGTTCATCTATTTCAAAATTCAAGATTCAATTGAAAGGGTAAATTTAGAGAACCAAGACAGAGATTTGCTTTGCTTTCTTGGCAGCACGCTTCTTCCCTCGCAGAAGCATCAATTCTCCTCTTGGTTATTAGGACCTCTCTTTGTTGCAGCAACTATAATGTTTTTTCTTTTTCTTCAGCTGCAATCTTCTTTTCCTCCAAATCTGTTGCTCCCTTCTGTGCAATTTCAGCTGCAATGTTGTTTGCTTGCCCTTGCTGGTCACCTGTCGTTGCTGCTCGGCCGATGAGGCATGTAGCAGCCACTGTCGCACGGTTGACTAAGCGTGGGCTAGTCCTGGGACTTGGGCCGGGCTAAATCTGGGTGGACCGTGGCCCAGACGTTTGGCACAGCACGTGGAACGACCCGGCCTGATGGGGTTTCGTGCCGTGCCGGGTTCTGATTGAACTGTTACGTAGACTGTTGCATGCTAAGAAAAAAATGAATGGTATTATATCTCTACGAGCAAGGTGTAAGATCAGCAGGAGGAATAAGCACACTGAACATGAATGAAACAAACGATTAAGGCGAGTACTTAGATGGGCTTTGGCCTTTGGGATAGTCCTTGTGAGACATGTTTATTTCGAAACAGTGTTATGGACTCATGTTGGTACACGTACTGCATAGGCTGTATTCTTGTTGCTCCTGAAGCCGATGATCGTTTTGGTCCGATCTAATCAAGGAGGTAGTATCCTCTCTTCAATTCATATAGGGATATCATACGCGGATTCCCGTTTCCGCTCAAGATATCGTCATCTTACTATGACCGGTGGTTTGCGTGCACGCACGGCGATGCTGCCAGGCAAACACTCTCATGAATCATGCAGAGTTAGCGGCGCCGCGGCCGGAGGCCACGCCGGACTGCCGGCTGACCTGTCCCTTGTGATCGTAGACCGCTCGCACGCCGCCACGCTCCTCCGCTGCGCCTCTCTCCGCCGCAACATCCTCAGCCCAGCGTTCATCCACCGCGTCAACCGTGAACCTGGCGACATCGTGCCCCCGTCCCTTCTCAGGTTCCCCGGCATGAACCTCATGGCCAGAAACGGGACCAAGCCGCCGCCGCCCTTCTCCCTGGCACACCCGGCGACGCCCGCAGAGGCATCGACCTTCTCCAGAAAGCATATCACTACAAGAAAAATTACTATTAGTCACCAAGG
Organism: Eragrostis tef; assembly: GCA_000970635.1. Taxonomy (NCBI): domain Eukaryota; kingdom Viridiplantae; phylum Streptophyta; class Magnoliopsida; order Poales; family Poaceae; genus Eragrostis; species Eragrostis tef. Next base: position 58,068 of record LAPY01001824.1, read on the forward strand.
TACTTGGTCACTATATGTGTATTATTGGTCACTGTAGCTAGATTGTCACTAATAATCTTGGTCACATTTTGGTGACTAAAACCTTGTCACTATATGTATATAGTGACCAATAATTGTATATGTTGGTCACTAAAGCTATATAGCAACCAACACAACCTTGGTAACTACATATAACGTTGGTCACTAAAGCCGTATATCCACCAATAATCTCAAACTTGGTCACTATCAATCCACTTATAGCGACCAACATAGAAAAAATTTCCTTGGTTACTAAAACTTGGTGACTAAAACTTTCTTGTAGTGTATCTCACCGTTCCTATCCTGCAGCGTCGCCAGCCTCGTTGGTTTCGTGTGCCGGGCGTCGCGCAACGGCCTCATTGTGCTTAATTAGCAAATGAGTGTGCCAGCGGACATATTCGTCGCATGTGCGTGTACGACCCCATGACCAGCAACTGAACATTCTTTCCCGGTCCGCCGGCCAGCAACTGCTACGGGTACGTCTTGCTCACCGCCTCGGACGGCATCGTCGGCTCTAATCTCCATATGGCGTCGTCGGCGAATGGGGGGCTGAGGCTGCTGGTCGCGGAAAAGCTCAAGATATCCGTTTTGGATGCTGTCTGGCAACGCCGGGTGGACGCGGCATGCTGTGATCGACACGGAGGCAACTGCATGTGCGCTCGATAGTACGGTCATCAACATACACTGACATGCTAGTCATCTTGGGTTGTGGGGTGAAGAGCGGGGTCGTCTTTCTATGGCCCTTTCAATGGTATTTGGATATTTGGGCACATAAGCGATTATCGTCGTGGAGACGAGTCAATAAAAGACACTTACAGGCGATGGCAAACAGAAGAATTACTATGGGTAGACATCTGTATTATATATATACTAGGTGAATTTCCCGCGCGTTGCAGCCGGAACTACAGCTTCTTCAGTGGACACAATGGCATGAGCTTAATGTGATAAACAAATCTTGAATATTCCCAATACCGTCAACCATGTGCACGTCAGCAAGAAGAATCAACACCGTTAAAAACAGAACTGACGGTGAATCCTGACGAAATGGAAAAAAATATGCTTCGGCCACGCCCCCACAACGCTACTGCTCTAGATTTCTCTCAGACTCTCCCATCTCAATCCCCGTTCCTTTCCCGCGAGCATGTCCCCTTGCCGCCTCCGCTAGTCCATCTTCTTCACGTCGTCTCTTCCTCGCTCCCTCCCGCCCGTCGCTCCTCTTCATGCCGTCTGCTTTGAAGCGTTCGCAATCGTAAGTCACATTGGCAAGGAACAAAGCGAGACGAGAAGAAGTAATGGGCAAGGCGCAGCTGTGCCTGACCGCTCGATGAGCGTCAGGAGATACGAAGAGACAGGCATAGAAGAAACGGTGTCATTGAGCCACAAGAGCCTTGCTGCATTTCACCTGTGGCGGCGACCTCCGACACAGGCAAGGCCGGCATCAAGAAGTCGACCAACATAGAAAAAATTTCCTTGGTTACTAAAACTTGGTGACTAAAACTTTCTTGTAGTGTATCTCACCGTTCCTATCCTGCAGCGTCGCCAGCCTCGTTGGTTTCGTGTGCCGGGCGTCGCGCAACGGCCTCATTGTGCTTAATTAGCAAATGAGTGTGCCAGCGGACATATTCGTCGCATGTGCGTGTACGACCCCATGACCAGCAACTGAACATTCTTTCCCGGTCCGCCGGCCAGCAACTGCTACGGGTACGTCTTGCTCACCGCCTCGGACGGCATCGTCGGCTCTAATCTCCATATGGCGTCGTCGGCGAATGGGGGGCTGAGGCTGCTGGTCGCGGAAAAGCTCAAGATATCCGTTTTGGATGCTGTCTGGCAACGCCGGGTGGACGCGGCATGCTGTGATCGACACGGAGGCAACTGCATGTGCGCTCGATAGTACGGTCATCAACATACACTGACATGCTAGTCATCTTGGGTTGTGGGGTGAAGAGCGGGGTCGTCTTTCTATGGCCCTTTCAATGGTATTTGGATATTTGGGCACATAAGCGATTATCGTCGTGGAGACGAGTCAATAAAAGACACTTACAGGCGATGGCAAACAGAAGAATTACTATGGGTAGACATCTGTATTATATATATACTAGGTGAATTTCCCGCGCGTTGCAGCCGGAACTACAGCTTCTTCAGTGGACACAATGGCATGAGCTTAATGTGATAAACAAATCTTGAATATTCCCAATACCGTCAACCATGTGCACGTCAGCAAGAAGAATCAACACCGTTAAAAACAGAACTGACGGTGAATCCTGACGAAATGGAAAAAAATATGCTTCGGCCACGCCCCCACAACGCTACTGCTCTAGATTTCTCTCAGACTCTCCCATCTCAATCCCCGTTCCTTTCCCGCGAGCATGTCCCCTTGCCGCCTCCGCTAGTCCATCTTCTTCACGTCGTCTCTTCCTCGCTCCCTCCCGCCCGTCGCTCCTCTTCATGCCGTCTGCTTTGAAGCGTTCGCAATCGTAAGTCACATTGGCAAGGAACAAAGCGAGACGAGAAGAAGTAATGGGCAAGGCGCAGCTGTGCCTGACCGCTCGATGAGCGTCAGGAGATACGAAGAGACAGGCATAGAAGAAACGGTGTCATTGAGCCACAAGAGCCTTGCTGCATTTCACCTGTGGCGGCGACCTCCGACACAGGCAAGGCCGGCATCAAGAAGTGGTTGGTGAAGTAAAGAACAAGCGAGGCCAGGCGGGAAGCAGATGCCACGGGCACATCGTCACCAACCTCAGCCTCAACAATGCACTGCATCACATCTTCCCTTCTCATATGACGCAATAATACACACTTTGTTTTTATTTATATGACGCAATTAAATTTTTTGTTGAACTTTAACTAACAAAATATAATTATATAATTAGTTACTTAACGTGGAATCGGTATCATTAAATCTATCATCAAAAACACTTTAAAGTTAACTTATATATTTAGCTATTTACAAAAATATTTATATATAAAGACGAATGGTCAAAGTAACGAAAAAAATCAATCGCGTCATATAAATAAAAACAGAGAGAGTATATTATAATATATGCCAGTAATTGACAAACTTGATATAGATATGACTGCAATAAGTTTGTGTGAATGTTATAATTAGTTCACAATTATACGTGTTTGTTACATTTGTAATTCAATATCTTCATCTTTACTCATCGATTCATTATAGTAACCGTGCGTTATCACCAATGGGCCGGGAGCCGTAAAGCACGACAACCAGCACCATGTTTAGATTTTATACTGAAACTTATTAATATAACATGGGAAAAACAACAACAATATGAACAATATGACCTGGCACAAGATACGATGTCCAACGTACAACTCACAATATACCATGTAAAAAGACAATTTGAACACAAGATATGATGTCCAACACAACTTACAATATTTAGAAACAACAATTTAACTTTTTTATATAACACATATATACATAATCATTAATTAGAATATAGATACACTAATAACAATCCAGTGTACGAGTTGTGCCGTTGTCTTTACGTGACATGGCAAACATTGGTTGTCCAACTACCTGATTGTACATGCCCTTAGCAACGTTGATGGAACGGGAAGGAGCACAGTCTAGACGTGTGCATCGAATTAAATCCTCCCATCAAACGCAATCTAACTTAATTTTAGCAGCGATCGATTTTTTTCGAGCGTCGGTGCAGTATGTACGTACGTATATGCAGACGTAGTATAGTGAGAACCGAGAAGAAACATGCTCTCCTCTATTATCACATCATGCATGCAGCCAGCTTGACTTGTGTCCGGAGCAAGTGCCACACCGTTCATCCTCGACCTGCAGAAGCTAGCTTGTAATTGATGATTTGATCACAGAAAGCTGAGGCAGCCACTTCCCTTCAGCCTGTGGAGCAGCGCGGCCCGGAGCNGTCCTGCACGGTCACCCCGCCGGCGCGGCACACGTACGTGTGCTGCAGCGGCAGGTCCATCTGCCGGAGCGCTTCCATGAGGCACGCCGGTCCGTGGCGCGCCGCCGAGGT
>LAPY01001824.1:74935-85365 GCA_000970635.1 Eragrostis tef
AGTAGCGGCCAGCGGCGCTCAAAATGGCGGCTGTAAGCAGGCACCTCCTCTTCCGTTCCTTCCCCTTCCCTGTTTCTTCCCCACAAATAAACATGCACTCTTCACCGTCGACTTCTCCCCGAGCCTTCATCTTGGTTCTAGGTGGCCGGATTCGGGCTTCCCAGAGCCAGGTCCGGTGCTTCATTGCCGCCCCATGCTCCCTCCACGCGCGGACGCACGATCTGGGACGGGCGGCCAAGCTACAAAAGGACCAGATCGGGCTTCTCCATGTGGGCTTCACTCCCCCACGCCACCCTCCTTCCGTCTCTCTCGAGCCATGGCAGCAGGCTGCTGGCCGGATCTGCACGCCCCTGTGCTGGATCTGGTGATTTTCGGGCTGGCTCGGGGTCCGACGAAGTGGAGGCGGGGCTGGGCGAGTTGGACAGCGACGCGCGTGGCTGCTACAGCTGCGCGCATCATATGATGGCCTGCGCGCATCACATGATAGCGGGCACCACCACCGTCTGTCCGGGCTCGTCTCGCGGTGATGTTGGTGTGCTCCCGGGCAAGGATTAGCAGTGCCCTATGGCCTTCTGAGCAGCGTTGCTGCTGGAGCTACATCTGATTTTTGGTGCACATATCTGGGCGGTCGAACCGTCATAGTCAGGACCTTTATTGTGCTTGAGGTCAAGTCAGACCTCGGTTGGCCATGCTCCAACCTTCAGGTTTCTGGCTGATTGTGCAGGCTAGCTTCTTCCTCCCAAGCAATGAGGTACCACTCGGCACAGTGGCCGGCAGTGCTGGACCCTATCTGCTGGTAGGTGCATCGGGCGAAAGCTTTGGGCAACAATGACGCCCGTAGGCGCCATTTCCCTCCTCGGACGTGTTGCCAAGATGCCCTTGTTATGCTAATCTCAGGTATCTCCGGGTGAAAACCCAGATTCATCTTAGTGTTGGATCGGGCAATGACGGTGTCCTAGACGCCGCATCCTTTGTGAATGCATTGCCATGGAGTCACTGATGAGGTTTCGCCTTGGTATGGTGATTTGCTTCATCATGCTGCTTCGTGTTCACTCTGGTTTGCATCGTCTCCTCCATTGTTCGCTTTAGCTATGAGCTAGTTCATGTCTCTTGTCAGCTACCCCATCTCATGTAATCTCTATTCCCTGAATTCAATCTCTCATCATATGCCAGGTTAGCGAGACCATGATCCCCTCTCTTAGATCTCCTTGTTCTCCCTTTGACAGCCCTCCCTCCACCATGGATTCCTACCCATGAAGGGCGTCGAAGCAAGTCAATTGGATCCCGAATGATTTCAAAGGCATTGAGCTTCACGGCTGCCGTCTGTCGATCTCGACTCAATGCCAAAATAGTTGCGCTGGAATGGAGGCCTTTGAAGTGGTTTATGCTCGGCGGAGGCAAGTATTGGTGCACAGTGACATGCTTTTGGTGTGGAGCTTATGTAGGCTGGTTTCTATGTTGTTCTTTGGTGTATGTGTTGATGTCCTCCTTCCGGTGTTTGCTTCGTGGTGTTTGTTTGTGTTTGTAGCATTGCGTTGCTTTGTTGCAATTGTGGACTGCCACACCTTATGAGGGTGATTGGATAGTTGCATATGGAGTGACCAGGCTCATGGATGCAAGAGTGGGATGATTGGTTTGCTGAATCTGTGCTGGCCTGGCCTGTGGGATGCGAGGAAAGGCTGATTGGTTGTATGTATTTTCGTCTGAGCTTGACTGGCTAGATGCAAACAGTGTCGCTCGGCCTGGTTGACGAGAAACAAAACTGGATTGCGTTTCTGTCGAGCCAGGCCCGGGCGATGCTTGGCCAGCTACGGCCTGGCTACAGAGGACCAGGGTGATTCGATGGAGATGACAACCAATCAGGCCCTATGTAATCATTGATGAACAAGCTTCGACCTGACCCTTATATCAATAAATTCAGGTGGGGATGCTCCCCCTGACCCGTCAAAAACAATAATGATCAGCCGGAAGAGGATAGAGAAGGCCTCGTCGTTCTTGACATAGAGACGAAAGAGGTGCGTAGGGCGAAGAGAGAGAAGCATGTGACGGCCTTCCCGTCCGAGATCCATCTATCGGCCATGACTCTCAAGGTCATCCGCACCCGATCCGCTGTCGGCCATGACTTCCAATTGTTTGTCCCACGCTTGCCCGATCCGCTGCACCCTGTCATCCGCCGCGCCTGCCATGAAACCAACGAAGTCGTGCGGCCGGTGACGCCCGCAGCACCCCTGTCGGTCGCCTTGTTGATTTCGTGCCCAAGGAAAGGATGGTGACGGATGTGAAACAGAATGGAGTGTGACATACCGTGAATCAATGGGGCCAGATCATGGGCGAGCGACAATGAGACGGCCTGGATGCATGCTCATATTGGTTTAGATCAGGAAAATGCCGTATATATGGAGAGATTATCGAAATACTAATTTTTTTAGGGAAATCGAAATACTGATTAAAACAAGCTTATAAAAAACCCACGTCATTGGGCCTCACCGCTTCATCAAGGCCCATTTATAGGCCCAGGTAACAAATACGGTTTATGTATTCCAATGTTATCTATAGTTCGTATCAGACTCCAATCTGCACGATCAATTCAGAATCTTAATAAGTACACAGATGTAAGAGCCGTGGGGGACTGTTTAGCACTTGCTTGCACGCGAGGACGCGATGCCACCATGTAAACGCCCCGGCACGTCCACGCCGGAGCGGCGGAACATCCCGTTCGACCTCGTCCTCGAGATCGTCGCGCGCTCCGACGACGTCGCCACGGTGCTCCGCTTCGCCGCGACCTGCCGGACCCTCCGCCGCGACATCCTCAGCCCGGACTTCCTCCACCGCCGCGTGTTCGGCCACGGCGCCGCGCCGCCGCCCTCGTGCGTGCTGGGCTTCCTCCACGCCTACGACGACGCGAGGGGATCGCCCCGCCCGCCGGCGCCCTACTCCCTCGCGCACCCGGCGACGCCCGGCGCCGCGAGCTTCGCGGGGCAGCTCGCCCGCTTCGTGTCCCGCAGCGCCGCCGACCTACTAGACCACTACGACCCCGTGACGTCGCGCAACGGCCTCGTCGTGCTCCACCGCCGCTACCGCCGCGCTCGGCCCCGGAAACCGGAGCTCTGCGTGTACGACCCCATGACCAGCGGCCGCGCGTTCGTCCCCGCCGGCCCACCGATCATCGCACGGGGATCCAAGCACGGCGTCGACCACACGTACGTCCTGCTCACCGCCGCCGACGACGGCATCGGCTGGCCCGGGCCACACGAACTCGATCAAGGTCCAGACCGTGTCGTCGGAGGCCAAAGGCAAATGGGGCCTGTCGCCAAAGCTATCCATCCTCGACATAGCGGAGTCCACTCTCCAACGACGCTGCAACGCCGTCGTCCTCGGCGGCGTCGTCCACTGGCTAACGCGCTGGTTCCATACGGTCGATTGGTTAAACCTCCTTATTCGTGGCGTCGACGTCCTCACCTACGACGTGGGCACTGGGAACGCAGGGGTGATCCCGTTCCCGCAAGAGGACCTGCCCGACGGCTGCAAACCGTCTCATCTCCACCTGGCGGCGTCGCCGGACGGGAAGCTTCTGAGCTTGCTCGTCGCGGACAAGCTTACGATATCCGTTTGGCTGTTGCTGCAGCAGCCTGACGGTGATGGCCGTGGCTGGTCGCGGCACGCCGTGATCGACACGACGGCGACCGTCAACTAATTTTTGCCGCCGGAGATGCCGCCGCATTGGTGGCTTAAGAAGGTGATCAAGTTTCGAAGCTCTGGGGCGAGGAGGAGCGGCGCAATCTTGGTACGGCCCTTCAACAAGTACTTCAATGACCTGATGGGAGAGGATGGAGAATGCCTTGTTGTCCTTGACATGGAGACCAAGGAGATGCGCAGGGCGATCCATGGCATGGGGACAAAGGAGATGCATAGGGCGAAGAGGGAGAAGCATGTGACGGCCTTCCCATTTGAGATTGATCTCAAGTCGTGGCTGTCCGCCATGAAAACATTCTAGCAGAAGGCAGATTGTAAACATATGCAATCATGCAGAGAATATAACGTAACTATGTGTAGCATTAGTTTTTTTAAAAAATAAAAATGTCTATTTTACGCCCCGAATAATTCAATTTGTCCACTTTAAACAAAATGATGGCTCACCAAACGATTCCAACTGGTGCAATAACCACCTTATTGAAATTTGTCCTTTTTGTTTCTTGGCCTACAAGTAGAATTTGAAGTTAACATTTTGCATAATGATAGTTTTCACAATAACCTATATTAAAATAATATTACTTCTTATTTATATCATTTGTATGCATATATGGTTCATTGAAATTAAACTACGTAAAAGGTACAAAATATGTGTCATAATTATTTTATCATATATAGGTTGTCATGAGAGTTGTCACTATGCAAAGTTTGTGTTTCAAATTCTACTTGTAGGGCGAGAAACAAAAAAGAAAACCCTTGATATGGTGTATTTTTCACCAAATGAAATTGTTTAGGAGACTAAAGTGAGTCGATGTAGAATGGACAAATTGAATTTGTTTAAGTTGTTAAATGGACTCTCGTTTGAAAAAAATGGTACTCCATCATTATAAATATAATGGAGTAACTGTCAGAGGAAAGGTAGATGTGACAACATACGCCTGTACGTGCACAATAAAAGGAAATCATGACCGAAACTATTAGCGCGCAGGTGAATGGAAAGTTGAAGACAACAATTTCAGAAATTTTCTCTACCAAATGCAGTACATATGCATCAGAGCAGGTAGTGAGGAAATGGGAACCATCCCAAATGTTTCCTTAAAAAAAATTCTTAATGTACGACTGGCAAACCATTTTCATATAAATTTGCCATATCGATATTGTTAAAGATCTCAGCACAAATAGGCTGGCCGCCGCTTTGGTGTGCCTAGTAGCAATGACTGAATTCCAAAGTTTAGATTGATTTTACAGGATAAGATGCTCCGTATGCATCTCATCCATCATCCTGTACGCGGATCCCGGTGACAAATACCTAGATCATCATTCCTGCAATCGCTTGGAGGGTGATGCCGCCCCGCAAACGCCTCCTTGCTCTCACGGAGGCGGCGCCGCCGCCGGAGGAGGAGGAGGACACGCGGGCCTGCAGGACTCTCCCGACCGACCTTCTCCTCGAGATCGTCTCACGGACGGACGCCGAGACTCTCGCCCGCTCCGGCGCGTGCTGCAAGCCCCTCCGCCGCGACATCCTCATCCCGGGCTTCCCCCGCGCGCCTCATCGGCTTCCTCCACGCCTACGACATGGCGAGCCGGGCGCACAGGCCGCCGGCGCCCTTCACGCTGGTGCACCCGTCCACTCCCGCCGCGGCGTCCTTCGCCGAGAAGCACGTCGTGCCTCGCCTGTCCCGCGGCGCCGGCGCCGACCTCCTGCGCCGTTACGAGCCCCTGGCGTCGCGCTGCGGAAACCGTTGGAGGAAGGACATCTGCGTGTACGACGCCATCTCCGGCGACCGCGTGTTCTTTCCCCAACCGCCGGACATTGGGTATGTTTCCATCCACATGTACGTCCTGCTCACCGCCGCGGACGGCGTCGGCTGCCCCATCCTTCTGCTCGCAGCGGATTTTGTAGGATTCAGGAACTCCGGCGCCATCAACATCCAGACCGTATCATCGGACGCAGCCGACCGCAAATGGGGCCCCCTCACCTTGGCTACCCATCCTCGCCCTCCGGGGTCCTTTCTCCATCCATGCTGCCGCGCCGTCGTCCTTGGCACCTTGATCCACTGGCTAACATACGGCGATAAGGTCTCCATGATCATCACCTACCGTGTGGGCACGACGACGCTTGGATCGATCGACCTCCCTAGCCTGCCTGATGGATGCAAAATGTTAAACCTCCACCTCACATCGTCTCCGGACGGCAGGCTGAGACTGCTCGTGTCAGACCAACTCACGGTATCCATTTGGCAGTCCACCGACGCCTCCGGTTGGGAGAGACAAGCCGTGATCGACGCTGAGGCGATTGCATTGTCTCTGGTGCCAGAGCTGCCACAACAGCACAGGATGATCAAGTTCGAACGCTCAGGGGTGGGGAGTGCCGCAGTCCTGTTGCTTCCCACCACGGCGAGGAACTACCGGGGGAACAAGGATGAAGATAGGTTCGTTTGCCTTGATTTGGAAACGAAGGATATGCGGAAGGGTCATTAACAAGAGGAACCACATCGACAACAGAGAGGCGATTGCATTGTCTCTGGTACCCGAGCTGCCACAGCAGCACAGGATGATCATGTTCGAAGGCTCAGGGGTGGGGAGTGCCGCAGTCCTGTTGCTGCCCACCACCGCGAGGAACTACCGGGGGAACAAGGATGAAGATAGGTTCGTTTGCCTTGATTTGGAAACGAAGGATATGCGGAAGGGTCATTAACAAGAGGAACCACATCGACAACAGGCCGTACCCTTACGAGATCGACCTGGTCTCACGGCTATCAGCTATGAAAAGCTTCTAGTTATTTGCAATGTAGCGCATATGCTTTTTATTTTGTTGCAACATGCCGAGAGGTGGGCTTGTGGCTTGTGTTATGTTGATCTCAGTGATGGATTGCTTATTTTTCGCCTTATTTTCCTTGCGCAACCCGCAGCTGTCAGCCATGAAAACATTCTAGTGTGTCTGCAGAACCGCGTCTCACTGAACGTTGAGGCCAATTTGTAAATGGAAAAGTCATAGTGTTGAGGGAGGCCCATCGTGTCCCCTCCTCCTAGCTCTTTGGCCTGTTTAGAAGTCGGCCCATGAGGGCCCAAATAGGCCAGAAATGTAGTGGGCTGAAGAGCTTTAGGCCTTGGTCCATTAGGGTTTGGCACCCCTCCTTAGGAGATAAAGGAAATTACTGTAAGACCCTTAGGTCAAGGGTAAGATTGTAATCAGGATCTTAGGATTGTAAGGGGGTATGAAGCTATAAATACCTCCCTTACCCCCTCATGAAGAACATTGAGTACTACTTGGCTGCCTATGGCTCTTGTTTACTCCTCTCCTAGTCCTTCCTAGGATCCCTCCCAAGTGTGACAGACCCTAGAAGGACCCCACTTATACTGTTTGCGCTTGTAGCCAACAACAGTAGGCGCCATCTGTGGGAGCGAACGAGAAACCTCGGCAGCATGACCAAGCAACGCTCGACGGAGACGTCTCGGAAAGCGAGGTCTTCGGGGGTCGCACCCGAAGCATCGGACCCTTCGAACACCGCTCACACCAGACCTTCGGCCAGAGACGACGGCCTGCCGACGACTCAGATGACAGCGCCGACGGCCCCGGCAGATGTCACCACCATCCTTCCGACGGGGCCGAGTTCATCTGCTTCGGGCAACCCGATACCACCACGTCTCGCCGCCGACGCTTCACTTCCCATCATCACTGAGAGACCCGAAGATGCACGGGAGTCCTCAGAGGAAGATGAGCACATCGACACCGACGACGCCGAAGCCCTTAACCGAAGAAGACTGGCGGTGGCCAACGAGCGCCCGCCAAGGAACCAGGAAGCAGAAGCACGTGCACAGAGACAATTGGCCGCGGCCATCTCCGAAGAGCAACGCTTGGCCGAGCTTGGGGAAGCTCTTGCCACCGAAACCCGCGAGGCTGAAGAATGTATGACGAGGCAAAGAGCACTCGAACACTACGGCCTGGACGAAGCAAACTACTGAGTTCGCGCCGAAGCCGCACGCCGACAACAAATCCTGCTGCAAGCACAACTCAACACGTTGCGCCGAACGGGTGTACCGGAGGTCGCGTCTCCTGACGGCCAACCCTCACGAGAAGAAAGATGCGCCCCTTCGAGCAGCAGCAGGCGACACACAAGCTCCTACGACAGCAACCAGCCCTGTCGGCGCGCCTACAGGCCGTGGCCTAGCCGAAGAAATTCATCTCCGCCAAGTTGCCGATCTTTGACGGCATGTCGGATCCTCGGGAGTTTTTCATAAGCTACGAGACTGCCATCGAATCTACCGGAGGAAACGATGAAATCAAAGCTAAAGCATTCGTGCTAGCGTCAAGCGGAATCGCGAAGACATGGTACACGAAGCTACCGGCGAACAGCATTTATTCATGGGAACAGCTTCGGGACCAACTCCAAATCCACTTTCAAGGGAATTACGCAGCGAAGGTTACAACAGCAGACCTCCAAGCATGCAAGCAGAAAGAAGGGGAGTCACTCCAAGACTACACCCGACGCTTTGTGCACTTAAAGTGCCAGGCCGAAGACATACCAGACAACATCATCATCGAAGCTGTCACTCAGGGAATGAAGATCCGAGATCCGTCGGACGGAGCCGTGAGAGCCGATGAAGATTTCCGGCGCGAGAAGGAAGCACAAGCACATCAGAAGAAGAGCGACCGAGGCAAGCGCCACAGCGACCGAAGTGATGATAGATCCTAAGACCATCGAAGCAGCCGATCCCGCCGTCGCAAAATCGACAACATCGGCCGGTCCAGAGAACGAAGCCCGGCAGCAAGGGACCATCAGTACAGCAAGTCAAACTCGCACCCAGATTGAAACCGACGATGCAACAACCGTAACAACCGTGACCTGTATTGTGAAGTCCACGGTCCGAACAGGGGCCACACAACCAAACAATGCCCGCAGGTGTCAGCCCTACGCGAGGCTCGAGAACGCCAAGACGCCGAAGCAGCCTGAGGAATCAACCACGTGACGCAAGGGGCTGGCGGAGGAGAGGCACTGCCCCCACCTCCAGAACACAACCCGTATCGCTCCGGGCAAAATGTCATCATGGCCATCATCGGCGGATCAAGCCAACCGTACGCTTCGAAGTGCCAGCGTCGGGACTTCGTCAGGCGCGTCAATCATGTGGCTGCACATCCACCACTGGCAAGATGCCGATGGTCACATGTGCCGATCACCTTCACCCAGGCTGAGTTACGCCCGATGGAATACCCTCACAAGGACGCATTCGTCATCACCGTGAACTTGCGCGGGACCGACGTCCACCGCATTCTAATCGATGGCGGGAGCTCTGCAGACGTCTTGTTCATCGACGCCTTCAACCAACTGGGCATCCCCCGCTCGGAGCTGAAAGCCTCCGAGAGCCCTCTCGTCGGCTTCGGGGGAGAGCCAATCCACGCGCTGGGCTGCGTGAAGATTGCAGTCTCCTTCGAGGGCCCCGAGGGGACGAGGACCGAAAGCATCGCCTTCGACGTCGTTGACATGCCATACCCTTACAACGCCATCTTCGACAGGGGGCTCATCAACTCCTTCGACGCCGCAACACTCCATGGCTATCTGTGCATGAAAATACCAGCGCCAAACGACAACATCACCATCTACGGGGACCAACTCGCGGCAAGACGTATCGAGCACGGCCAAGCGCCAGGAAAGAAACAAGTTCACCCTCTCCAGCACCATCCGAAGCCCTTGACGGTCGAAGTCTCCACACCGACACCCCCACTGGGCGTGCCGAAGCCAAAAGTCAAAGGCAAAGTGAAAGAAGTGATCATGTGCCCAGAACGCCCAGATCAGAAGGTGATCTTCGGAGAAGGCCTCCCACCGAAGCTCGAGATCGACATTACCTCCCTTCTCCAAAAAAACAAAGATGTCTTTGCCTGGTCAACCATAGAGTTGAAAGGCGTCGACCGAAGCATCATCGAGCACAAACTGAAGGAGCAGAAGAAGCGTGATTGGTCAATCCGAAGGCAACTCCTATCAAGCAGAAGAAGCGTAATTGGTCCGACGAAAAGAAACAGGCTCTTCGGGCGGAAGTCCAAAAACTGAAGGACGACTGTTGGGATCCTGGCAACAATACACGCCCGACAAAGGAGCTAGCGAAGGATGAGCCATGCACGCATAGGTCGAAGCCAAGGCCAACGACGCGAAGGCAACGGAGGCGGAGCAGAAGAAGCGGACGACGCGAAGCAAGGCTCAATCCAAACCGTCTAGGCTAGAGTCGTGTTGAGACAGCCGATGGCATACGTGTAAATATGATAATTCTCCCCCCTATAAATATGGGGGGAGATGGTCTTGTACGATCATCTGTTTTTGGTTCCACGAGCCAAAGAAGAAGCATTCAAACCTGTTGACGGTGCAAAATTCCTGAATTCACTGTCAACATATCGGTCAATCAAGTAGTACTCACCAAGATTCTGTGCATAGTAGGTAGGAATTAACATACTTCCACGAGTTTTGGTGTATTTTGGATGCAGGAGTAAATTTTTGAATAAAGTGGGCCTGCACCTAGGAAAAGGTAGGCCGGCCGGCCCCACTTGGTGGCTACAGGCCTCAGTCTTCCTCCAGGGGACGGGAAATGGGCTCAAACTCGCAGGAATAATAGCCCATACGGCAGAATCCACCGACTTACCGTCTGGTGGTCTGAGTGGGCCTCAACTTATGCCGCCCCCATGAAGCGACCGACCTACGAACCGACACCAGCAGGCAATCTGGAGCGTCCACGCAAGAGGCGGTGGCGAA
>LAPY01001825.1:8202-20362 GCA_000970635.1 Eragrostis tef
TTTTGCTGAACAGCCATACTTATAAGTACTGTACTTCCTATGAACCCCAGTAAGTTTCCCTTGAGGTGCTCTTTGGTGTAGTTCAACTATCATCCTGGAGCATTCCCTGCAGGGAGAAATGAAACATGCAACTGTAAGCACAAAAGCACAACCTGAACTGATAAGACATAATGAAATGTAAAGACTAGGGAGTTACATCAGCTGTTCTTCATTATATTTTGTGTGTAGCTCACAACATTTGTTCCAAGACGTGAACCCATTCATTGTGCACTGAGCTGTGTAGATGGCGGCAGCTGCCAGCATAGATGGGGGAAACTTGAGCATCTCATATTCGACAAGGCTCAGCTCGATCAAGAAGAAAGAGAGGAGCTCTAGCTGATCCAGTAAATTGCAAAAAATAGCGTCAGGGTCAATGTACTATGCGACAAAGCTATGGCTACACGATTGTCTACTGCTACTACCAATTAGTGTGTGCGGTCTCTTACCTTCTTGTCAGAATGTGCGGCCTTAAGAAACCTTCTCATGAAACAGTATGGAGTCGGCACAGACATATTAAACTTAAGCGTGTTCACTATCATTCTCTCCTGCAGAAATATCAATGTCAGTTCTCCTGGTGTTTTCTTTCGCGACGACAATCAACAGATAGCAATATTACCATTTCTAGAATATCTGCCCTTGTGTAGGCGCGATCACATATTAGGATCAAATCCTCAACAATTGGAACACTCACTTCCTCGTACTTGCAAGCGAGTAGCATAGCAGTCACACCAACTAGCTGAAGCTTCTTTCTTACTACATTTTCACATGCCAAGAATCTGTCTATGATGTTCACAGTGAGGAACAACGTCTCCTCTAACAGCTCTAATTTATAGTGTACCTGCATAGTGAAAACGAAAAAAAAAAGAATGCTAAGATTTCAACACTTCATAAATAATTAAACTAAATATTGGACATTTGATTAAAGTTCTCACCTCGATCAGCCAATCAATTAGAATACCACGCATCTTCTCATTTATATCAGTTTGTATTGACATGTAATTAGGAGAGACACAGCCAGAGCCCTGTGTATACAGAATTTTGCATTGAGATCACACATGGTTTAACGACGAATAACTTCAGGACAGATCTCAAAATTGTACCTCATTTTTTCGGTAAAAGCTGTAAATTTCGTCGATATATTCTGTCACCGCAAGGGAGTTGCCAGCATCACAGCTATCAATATCAGGTGCTACCTCCTCAATATCTTCCATCTCAATCTCTTTGAGTTCAGAACTCATCTGAAATGAAAGGCATCAGTTTCGATGAACAAATATATATTTAATGACTGAATAACATCATGTCCAGACATATGATGGCTATTTTACCACTCCGTCCATCTCGGGGAGCATGGGCAAGGGCATATCATCAGACATCTTAACACTTTCCATATCTGTAGGAGTGTGAAAAGTTGCATCTGCGCTTCTTTTCTTCCTCTCACTTTCCAATTGGGGCCTAGATAACAGTTTAAAATATTGAGCTGATATTGAATACTACAATTTGTCCAAACAAGCACGTGTATTAAATTTGGATATATTAAATGAAAGCAAATCACAGAGCATGTATGTGAACAGAAAGGTGTAATAATGGATTAAAATTCATAGTGTATTCATACTCGACATGTACCATTCAAAAATACACAATAATACAAGAGCGCTTAGCAGTAATAAGAGATTGGGAACATAAATATAAACTTTGCATGGGGCTTCGATGTGCAAATTTAAAGCTCATATTTCCAATATATGTATGACCTTTCAAACTACACAGGTTGAAATTTTGAATTGCTTCATTTGCGATAAGTTTATATTTCGAATATATGTATGCTACAATCTAATAGCGAAACACAGCCCAAAAAATTTCAATTATTTGTATGCTACAATAATTTAAGTTGTAAAATGGGAAAGTTTACATAACTGATCAGTAGTGCATGGAACAAATATTACAAAAGGTATGAACAGCTTGAATTGCTTTAATGAATATTACCAGATGAGCACGTTTAGGCTGGTTTGCCAATGTTGCAGCGAATTTCCTGCCAAAAGTGACAAACAAACTTTATGAGATTTCCATAAATTCGATTCTGAACTGTAAGGTAAAGTGGAGAACAGCTCAGGAACCTTGTAATTGGACGGCGTCCAGCAAAGACAGCTTGATCCTTTGGATCCACAGCAGCTGCAGGTTTCCTGAAACATGAAGAGAATTTAAAGCAATCAGACGTCCAGTACATGAAAGCTAAAACACAAATTTAGCTTTAACGGTGGCTTACTCTGACAAGCCCCTCTTGCTCACAGCAAACGGGTGGCGAGGGCCTCCTATGATGTTTTTGATGTCACCAAGGACCCTCCGGTTCGTAGCAGCCATCTCGGATGCGTACCTGATCCCCTCCATTGCAACACCTTCTCGAAAGAGGCAGTACAACCATTAGATTGTTAGCAACAAGCGTACTGTAGTGTACTTTTCAGAGGAAAGGAGGAAGTTGGTACCTTGGTGATTGTTTTCAGATCCCACGCCGTGCATACGATTCTCCATTGCTGATGAACTTCTGCAGCAAGAAAGTCAAACCAAACTCGACATCAGAAATGGAGGAAGCAAGGATGATAATCTGGCATTATGGCCTAAATAAAAAAAATGCCAAGAGCCACATGGATCTGAAAAAGGCACGGCCTTTTGGTTTGAATTTCGCCCAATGTTCCACCGGAGTTCAGAGACGACACCGAATTGTCAACACTTTAACGAAAGTAGTGCCCAAAGTTAGTAGTAGCCAGGTCAAGAAACAGACTACAGTGTTGACAATTCGAACCGAATAAGGAAAAATTTCCTAATAAGCCACTTAATTATATGCTATAATTATCTAGTCAAGCTGGAGAGAACGCCACCAGCAACAGAAGAGCAAACTCTTAGAGCACCTTCCAAGAACCAAGCACCTGATATCTTTGCCGGAATTCAAAGAGCAGAGGAGATCCAAGAAAAGCATCGGGCCTAGGAACCCGTCAAGAGGAGATCCGCCCCCAGCGACCTGAAAGAATCCCAGCTATGGAACGATGTACTAGCTTTCAGCCAATCTTTTCCGTGAATTACTCCATGTAACCGGAAATACAAGAGAAACCCAGATCCAAGAAATCAAATCCAAGGAAAAACATCACAAAGGAACGATCCGTTCAGTCATCCAAGCAAAACCAAAACCAGCCCCGCCCAAAAACGCATCCAACAAGAACCGCGCGTTTCCCACGGGCAAGAAAGAGAGAGAAGCCATTGCCGCCTCACGAACCTTGTGGTAATGTTCGTCCTGCGGGAGATGAGAGAGGGAAGAGCACGACGACCTCTCTCTCTCTCTCTCTCTCTCTCTCTCCTTCCCCCTCTTTCTCGGCGGTGGCTACTGCAAGGACGGACCAGGAGGAGGAGGAAGACAGGGGGGCGATAAAATAGGGGAAGGCGAGGGCGTTGCGGCCCTCCGAGAGGTGTTTAAATGCAACGGTCGTTCAATCTGGGCCGTCCGATACGATGTGGACGGTGGAGGAGTCATGCGTTTTCAAAATACAAGGACACTTTGCAAGTCTTGATGAGCCAGCCCGATACTTTAACGCGGATGAGGCGTCAACTTTAAGTAATCAACCACTCCATTTTTTAGCGGTGAAATCTCTTGGAGTAACACGGCCTTAGCTTGAGTTGTATGTATTATGATGCTGTGCTTTCACACCCTCTCAGGTCCATCTCAAACCTCAAACTTGTAAGGCCAATAGTTGGTCAAATCGTAGTTTGTTGCACGAGTCATTTTGGAGTATCCAACGGCTCTAATATTTCTACCATACGGGAAGATTTGAAATGTCGACTTGATTACATATATTGAGCCTCAATATTTTCTCTCATGACAGTAGAACGCAAAGTAAAAGGTACCTCGAATAAATATAGCGAGAGGAAGTGGGGGTAGAAACGAGATAAAGAAGAGTGATGCACACGTATATACTTGACAAACTGCTAGTATTACTAGAAGAGTACAGCCATGCAAGATAATCAATGTTCATGGACGGTCGTTGTGATCCTTGCTTCTGCTCATCCTGTACACGTTTTTACCGTGGACACCACCACACTGTGCAATCCCATCCTTACCGTTATGCTGCCAGGTCAGAATTTCTTTTTGCCACACATCCCAAGAGAAGAATGAGAAACCAATGTCCAATGGACTTGCACCACCTTGCATGATGATCAGAGTCGCATAATATTTTTTTTCCGTTCTTTATTGCTTTCAACATCTTCCTTATGGAATACAAAAGAAAGGCCTATAAAAGTGGAAATAAACTAGAGGATTTGGATTTGGAAAGGTTAGAATTCAGTTGGATTTTGTGGCCAACGAATTAACAAATGCCACATGATCTGGAAAAGGAAATTTTGGTAGCTAATAATGAAATGGTTGGACGCAATTGGCTGTCAATACCCCAGCATGTTTTGGAAATATTTCCATTCTTTTGAAGTGCCTGCTTTATCAAACCAGGACTTGGCCGAGAAAGAGGAGCTATGCATAAAACTCTAACACACCACATGGGACGACATCATGCATAAGCTTCAAATGTCTCCTGATGAAGAGATTTTGTGATTTCTAGTTACCGTACGTGTTTGTGTAAGAATGTTGCACAATCAAGAAGTACTGATTAGAGTAGGTCTCTCCATTTTTAGGCTTGCACAATCATATTTAACCTGTTGCACGGTACTCCTGTCAACTCACTGAAAGCAGCGCGAAATAGCTTACATAAACACTAAAAACAGCCTATAAGAAAAACACTAAAAATAGTATTTGCCTAGTTTTCCTGATGGCACCTCGGCAACTTGTTTCATTTGGACGCTAGCCTACGTGCTATTATTTTTATGTTCATCTCGGCTCACTGGCACTGCCTAGCATGTATTTTGAAATTTCTCTCATAAAAAAAGCATGTATTTTGAAATTCGCAAAACATGCAAGACTAAAGTCGAAGCTTTTTGTTTGTTTTGCTGTCCCAGGTCAACTTTTGGATACGGACACGGTGACGCAGGGACTGCTGTTCCTCTGGGTAGTTGAGCCCTTGTCATGGAATCAGCTGTTCCTTCCCGAATTTTTTTTTGTATTTACGGTTTTGCTTATCTTGGGCTCTAGCTGATTAGATATGGTGCCAGGAAATGATAACCAGGTAAATTTTTACAACCGTAGGTTATCCTTGCTGGGCTTTTATTTCGTTTCTGCAAACCATAGCCTGTGCCTGACAGCCATGTCATTTCCTATCTCTACTGACTTGCCTGAAATTTGTGTTCACGGTTGTCAGCTCCTGGCTTCTCCAATTTGCTGCTGTTTTAGGATTTTCTTTTTTTTTAACATTTGCTATTTTGGGAGCTTGGGAGGGAAGGACAGGTGCTCCCTGGAATTCAGGTGAGCCCGCGAAAAAGGTTTCATTTCCCTGCCTTGGTCGTCCTCCTTCTTGCTCTCTGCACCTCCTCCACGTATTTTTTCCCAACAGAGAAGAGAAGAGAAGAGAAGAGAAGAGAAGAGAAGAGAAGAGAAGAGAAGAGAAGAGAAGAGAAGAGAAGAGAAGAGAAGAGAAGAGAAGAGAAGAGAAGAGAAGAGAAGAGAAGAGAAGAGAAGAGAAGAGAAGAGAAGAGAAGAGAAGAGAAGAGAAGAGAAGAGAAGAGAAGAGAAGAGAAGAGAAGAGAAGAGAAGAGAAGAGAAGAGAAGAGAAGAGAAGAGAAGAGAAGAGAAGAGAAGAGAAGAGAAGAGAAGAGAAGAGAAGAGAAGAGAAGAGAAGAGAAGAGAAGAGAAGAGAAGAGAAGAGAAGAGAAGAGAAGTCATGACAGTAGAACGCAAAGTAAAAGGTACCTCGAATAAATATAGCGAGAGGAAGTGGGGGTAGAAACGAGATAAAGAAGAGTGATGCACACGTATATACTTGACAAACTGCTAGTATTACTAGAAGAGTACAGCCATGCAAGATAATCAATGTTCATGGACGGTCGTTGTGATCCTTGCTTCTGCTCATCCTGTACACGTTTTTACCGTGGACACCACCACACTGTGCAATCCCATCCTTACCGTTATGCTGCCAGGTCAGAATTTCTTTTTGCCACACATCCCAAGAGAAGAATGAGAAACCAATGTCCAATGGACTTGCACCACCTTGCATGATGATCAGAGTCGCATAATATTTTTTTTCCGTTCTTTATTGCTTTCAACATCTTCCTTATGGAATACAAAAGAAAGGCCTATAAAAGTGGAAATAAACTAGAGGATTTGGATTTGGAAAGGTTAGAATTCAGTTGGATTTTGTGGCCAACGAATTAACAAATGCCACATGATCTGGAAAAGGAAATTTTGGTAGCTAATAATGAAATGGTTGGACGCAATTGGCTGTCAATACCCCAGCATGTTTTGGAAATATTTCCATTCTTTTGAAGTGCCTGCTTTATCAAACCAGGACTTGGCCGAGAAAGAGGAGCTATGCATAAAACTCTAACACACCACATGGGACGACATCATGCATAAGCTTCAAATGTCTCCTGATGAAGAGATTTTGTGATTTCTAGTTACCGTACGTGTTTGTGTAAGAATGTTGCACAATCAAGAAGTACTGATTAGAGTAGGTCTCTCCATTTTTAGGCTTGCACAATCATATTTAACCTGTTGCACGGTACTCCTGTCAACTCACTGAAAGCAGCGCGAAATAGCTTACATAAACACTAAAAACAGCCTATAAGAAAAACACTAAAAATAGTATTTGCCTAGTTTTCCTGATGGCACCTCGGCAACTTGTTTCATTTGGACGCTAGCCTACGTGCTATTATTTTTATGTTCATCTCGGCTCACTGGCACTGCCTAGCATGTATTTTGAAATTTCTCTCATAAAAAAAGCATGTATTTTGAAATTCGCAAAACATGCAAGACTAAAGTCGAAGCTTTTTGTTTGTTTTGCTGTCCCAGGTCAACTTTTGGATACGGACACGGTGACGCAGGGACTGCTGTTCCTCTGGGTAGTTGAGCCCTTGTCATGGAATCAGCTGTTCCTTCCCGAATTTTTTTTTGTATTTACGGTTTTGCTTATCTTGGGCTCTAGCTGATTAGATATGGTGCCAGGAAATGATAACCAGGTAAATTTTTACAACCGTAGGTTATCCTTGCTGGGCTTTTATTTCGTTTCTGCAAACCATAGCCTGTGCCTGACAGCCATGTCATTTCCTATCTCTACTGACTTGCCTGAAATTTGTGTTCACGGTTGTCAGCTCCTGGCTTCTCCAATTTGCTGCTGTTTTAGGATTTTCTTTTTTTTTAACATTTGCTATTTTGGGAGCTTGGGAGGGAAGGACAGGTGCTCCCTGGAATTCAGGTGAGCCCGCGAAAAAGGTTTCATTTCCCTGCCTTGGTCGTCCTCCTTCTTGCTCTCTGCACCTCCTCCACGTATTTTTTCCCAACAGAGAAGAGAAGAGAAGAGAAGAGAAGAGAAGAGAAGAGAAGAGAAGAGAAGAGAAGAGAAGAGAAGAGAAGAGAAGAGAAGAGAAGAGAAGAGAAGAGAAGAGAAGAGAAGAGAAGAGAAGAGAAGAGAAGAGAAGAGAAGAGAAGAGAAGAGAAGAGAAGAGAAGAGAAGAGAAGAGAAGAGAAGAGAAGAGAAGAGAAGAGAAGAGAAGAGAAGAGAAGAGAAGAGAAGAGAAGAGAAGAGAAGAGAAGAGAAGAGAAGAGAAGAGAAGAGAAGAGAAGAGAAGAGAAGAGAAGAGAAGAGAAGAGAAGAGAAGAGAAGAGAAGGCCAGGCACATCAAGCGCAGAGATAGGTAGATGCTGGCGACGGCCGTGGTGCCGGCGACCGACGCGGAGGCGTCGGGGAGGCAGGTCTCCGACGAGGCCTTGGTGGAGGAGCTCCTTGCCACCGTCAGCTCCGCGCGATCCTTCCAGGAGTTTCGCCGCTCGCAGCGCAAGGAGTGCTTCAACCTCCTGCGCTGGCTCCAGCTCCTGCTGCCGCTCGTCCAAGAGATTCGCGAGGCCGCGCCGCCCCTCACCGACGATGCCTACCGCCGCCTCGCCCTCCTCGGCCGCGCGTTCCAAGCGGCGCGACGCCTTCTCCGATGCTGCCACGACGGCAGCAAGATCTTCCTGGTAACGTATCCTCATTGTATACAACTAACGTCTGATGCATGGACTACTGATCAAAATTAATTTTGAATGCTGCTGATCTTGTCTTCTATATATATAATTCTCAGGCGCTGGAGAGCGAGGCTGTGCTGGGGCGGTTCCGGGCCGTGTACGAGAAGATGAACCTTGCATTGGATGGGATGCCCTACTCCGACATCGGCATCTCCGATGAAGTCAAGGAGCAAGTACGACCTCCCGAGCCCTCCTCTGAATTATGTACGTGTTTCTTCTCTGATCCAATTAATTAATGCGTTGGTTATTTCAGGTTGAGCTCGTCAACACGCAGCTGAAGAGGTGCAAAAAGAGAACAGACACTCAGGACATGGAGCTGTCCATGGATTTTATGGTCATACTTCAGAACAAGCAAGACGGAAATGCAGACAGAGCTATCCTGGAACGGCTTGCCAAGAAGCTCGAGCTGCAGAGCCTGGCGGACTTGAGAGCCGAGACGATGGCTATTAAAAGGCTCATCAACGAGAGGAATGGCCAGCAAGCGGAAAGCACCAAGCAGATAATAGAGCTCGTCAACAAGTTCAAGGGGATTGCTGGCATCGACGAGAAGAACATACTTGGCGAGGTTTCGATCCCCAAATA
Source organism: Eragrostis tef (assembly GCA_000970635.1). NCBI lineage: Eukaryota > Viridiplantae > Streptophyta > Magnoliopsida > Poales > Poaceae > Eragrostis > Eragrostis tef. The sequence goes on from LAPY01001825.1 coordinate 16,967, forward strand.
TCTGGAGAAGTGTCCATCTTTGATGATTCCCAACGACTTTCTTTGTCCGATCTCTTTGGAGATCATGACCGATCCTGTCATCATCGCCAGTGGCCGGGTACTTATATATGCTTCTGTTATACTAGCTAGACATTATTCATTGTTTCCTTAAAGACTAAGCAGAATTTTGTCGTCTCATATATAGTACATGTTTCCATTGATGATTTGCAGACCTATGAAAGAAGAACTATACAAAAGTGGTTAGATGCTGGTCAGCGGACCTGCCCCAAGACTCAGCAACCATTAGCCCACCTGTCGCTGGCACCAAACTTCGCGCTCAAAAACTTGATTATACAGTGGTGCGAAAAGAACAAGGTTGAGATTCAGATGGCAGAACCCGAACCTGTGGTTGAACAGGAAGACCTCAAAGCAGACATTCCATCCCTGGTGAAAGATCTATCATCTATTCATCTTGATGTCCAGCGGAAGGCTGCCAAGAAGATTCGGACACTTTCCAAAGAAAACCCCGAGAACAGAGCACTGATCATCGACAACGGTGGCCTCCCGGCTCTCATCGGCTTACTGTCCTATCCCGATAAGAAGATCCAAGAGAACACTGTGACTTCCCTGTTGAACTTGTCCATCGATGAGACCAATAAAGTTTTGATAGCTAAAGGCGGTGCTATTCCTTTGATCATTGAAGTCCTTAGGAATGGCAGTGTCGAGGGTCAGGAGAACTCAGCAGCAACATTATTCAGTTTGTCTATGGTTGATGAGAACAAGGCAGCTATAGGAACTATGGCCGGTATAGCTCCTTTGGTGGACCTCCTAAAGAATGGGACAATCAGAGGTAAGAAGGATGCTGCTACAGCAATATTTAATCTGATACTGAACCATTCCAACAAATTCAGAGCTATTGAAGCAGGGATCGTCGTTGTTTTACTGAAAATAATTGATGATTCCAAACTTGGTATGGTTGATGAAGCGCTTTCCATTTTCCTCCTCCTTGCATCGCATCCCAGCTGCCGTAGTGAAATAGGGACAATACCTTTTGCTGAGACACTTGTTCGAATCATAAAGGAAGGAACTCCCAAGAACAAGGAGTGTGCACTATCTGTTCTCCTCGAGCTAGGTTCGAGCAACAACTCCCTTATGGTGCATGCACTCGGATTTGGTCTACATGAGCATCTAGTCGATATTTCAAAGACAGGTACAAGTAGAGCGCAGCGGAAAGCAAATTCTTTGATTCAGCTTTCTCGGAAATGCTCATAGGAACTCTGTGTGAAAACAGCATTATCTGCTCAGCACAAAAACTGAATGTGAATCAGCTAAAATATGATCAATTGATCTGTTCCCTAAAAAAATGATTTCCGCATAGAAAACACATGGACAAAGTGCATTGCTAGAGTGATATCGGTCAGATAATGGATCGTGAGGGGAAACAAGAACACAATAGCACCACTCTGAGTCGATGGACAAGATCGTTCATCCACCAATGAACTTAAGAAAAAGGCTAACAATGATGGAAACAATGTGTAATTCGTATCTTGTGGGAAACTTTGTTGTAACTCTTAGTTCTATGGTAATTATGTAGAAGCTGTATTGACATTCCAAGGATCCAATGTATTATCTTGTGGTAAATACTTCTATGGACAATTCTGCAGTGATCATCATGACTCATGGTTAATAAAAATTCCATGTTTGCCAAAAGGAGGTTGTGTTATTTGGAGCTCCCTGTGTGCTGTAACTTTATTTAGTCTTAAAATAAAAATTCTCTAAAACAATCATGGACGAAAACTGAGGGCAGGAAAAAGTTGGTTTTCCTTGTTCTTGGTACTGAACAAGTTCGCAGAATAAAAAAAAACAAATGTTCACATAATCAAATAATGAAAAAGTTATCTAATGTGTAAACATATCAAACACTGAGTAGTCAAAAATGGACAATTCAAGCTGAAATCCTCTTGGTTCTACCCCTATTTTGGAGCTCGTCGATTCAAAGCTCTTTGGAGAAGTCTTGTTTTATTATTATTATTATTCCTGGTGTGTATGAAGAATTATTTTCAAAAGGAAGCGGTTGGCAACTCAAAGCGAACCCATTGTTTCTATAGGAACCAGGTTTTCCATTTGGCCTCTATTGACAAAAAGACGGAGGAGGCTTTCGTCTTGAAGCAAAGTTTGTTAGATGTTAGGGATAGAATGATGTCAAGTCCGCGTGTGATGCGATCCGTTGTCTTATATATTGTTTATATATAGTAAGTCAAAGCAATACTTTACTAATTTTGTCACCATAGACGAGCAACGCATGTCTAAGTAACATGACCGCATATGTGAGATTGAGCTGAAACATCTGTCAAATTCAATACGAAAGCCTTCTTAGAAAATACTTATCATTTTTCTCATCATATCTTTGCCTTCTTAGAAAATACCAATTGTGTATATGTGTTTTCATACCGAACCTGAAGTACAAGCTCTATCATATGTGTCTGAAATGAAGAAACCGGTGTCATGGACGATAACCTCGCGTTGCATACCCCTCTATTTTGGAACCACGCGAAAGAAAGGAAATTCATCAATATTTAGATGCATGTTTTGTGTGCAGGAAAGCCACTAGCTAGACCCATATTTTATCATTTACGTGTTTTCGTCTGCTTAAATTGTTTTTCACGTCTGTATTGTACTGGGTAATTCTCAAAAAAAAAAAACTACACAAGCTCCAACAATCAATGATATCTGAAACATGTACTGTTGTCCCTAGAGAACCGCTTGATTGTGGTATATAATCGTGTGTGGAGACTCTCTTGATGACCGCTGAATTAGCTAGGATCACCGATATTTGTTATTTTTTGTGTATATAAATCAATTTTCAAGGAGAATCGCGGCAAATTACTTGAATATTCTATTATTTTTTTGTTAATTAATCGGCATCTGCCTCTGCGGATGGGAAAAAAATACGATCGCACGATATTTTCTGTATATACGAAAAGATCGTGCGTATCGCTGTATATACGGGCCGAATCTTTCTTGTCCACTAATTAACTAGAGACAATATCAAGAATGAGTTGTCATAGCAACTGTGGTGTGCGTCTGTACTGTGTTTCGCGGAAAGGAAGAAAAAAAAAAGTAGAAGAGTTGCCTAGTGAGAGAGAGGACAAAATAAAAGGCAAGGAAGCCGAGGTTTGAGCAGGGGGGGCACAGGAGGTGAGAGGTGTGTCCTAGCTCTGAGAGTGACTGCAGCAGCCAGGTATCTGTCTATATACTAGATCCCTCCTTGACCCACACTCTTCTCCATTCTCCAAATTAGGGAACCAGCACAAGAGCAAATGAACGGGGCAACACAGGTGTTCTTCATCGGGGTGGCCTATGGCCAGCTCCTCGCCGGAGGGTCCGGCGGCGGCGACGTCGTATTACATTCGATTA
>LAPY01001825.1:26304-43890 GCA_000970635.1 Eragrostis tef
CCCATCCCCGACCCCGCCGGGTCAAATCCCCCCGCCGGGTCACCCAAACTCGCCAGCAATCTTAAGTAGTATTCAGCAGCATAATAGAAGTAAAATGAAATAGCAGATCTAGCAGTTTGTGGCTCATGCGAGAACAACACAGCCAAAAATACAACAAGTACATCCAACCAAAAAATTACAAAAATAGAGCATTCTCGGAACATTCACATGCTACAACATGGCCCTTTGCTGCTGCACTTGGACACCGTGGCTTGCTTTACGTCCAGGAGGTCGTGTAGCAGCGGCAGCACGTCGTGGAGTGGTAGCAGCAGCAGCTGGAGCCGACGGTGTAGCAGCAGCAGCAGCTGGCTGCGGCGATGGAGCAGTACGAGGCAAGGCGGGGTTGAATCTCTTGGCGCAGCTGCTGCTGTTAACAAAAGAGACGACAGAGAGGTGAGAGAACGAGAGGGAGGCGGAAGAGTGGAGCCGCACAGGATTGGGGAGTGGGGAGGCTAGGGTTTGTGTGTTTTATACAGTAGAAAGTTGGGCTGGACAACGATTTGTTGGGCTGGACTTCAATGTAAATGGGCTGCCAGCATATTAGGCCAGGTCTCCATGGATATCGGGTTCGGGTTCTACTAAATCGCCTCCGAACCCGCTCCACCCGATGGGTCAATGTTTTTTCCCGTTAGCAAATCCACGGATGTAATTTTCTTCTCAAACCCGGCTCCTAATAAGAGAAAAACCCGTCGGGTGTCGGGTAACAGGCACCCATTGCTATCCCTAGTCCTGCGGATCAGCCGTCGTTTTGCAGGCATGCCATTGCCATTGCATGTTCCCAGTAGATGCATGTTCTCGTAAGCATTGGGCTTCTTGTTTGGCCTGGACAAAGGCCAGCGTAGTTGCAGCCAGTGTTGGGCTGAAAGTTAGCCTTGGGCTTAATCAAATCATTTGCGTTGTCTTCTCTACTTCCTTCCGTTGGACCAAACAGAATCCGAAGGGTACACGATTGACGACTAATCCAAGTATCCAACGAATGGAAGAGTGCGTGCAGACAACGATTGGTGATGCAGATCGTTATCCAAAGCAAGCTGATCCAAAACTCCGCTTAGTAATAATAATTAGAAAAGGAGAGAAAAGCCAGGAAGGGTCACATGTCACGATCAGGCACAGTACCACGTCGTGTGAACAGACCCGTCCCATGGTAGATGCGATCGACTCACCGACTAGAGACGGGGAAAAAAGGCACGGGCAGTTCGTGGCTAGCATCCACATCCTCCATAGTCACAAAAGGCAAGCTAGCTTGCTTGCTTGCAAAATTTGACGATCATCACCATGCGGCATGGAGAATATAATAATTGTCCAAGAGCACATACGTCTCGACCCATTTGCCGGTTCCGTTTTTGTCGTAGGAGTAACTAACAACTCGATCTCATCTCATCAGCAGCCGCGCGGGAAGGGAAGGAAGAGTTCGTGACAGGCACGCACACCAAGGAACACGAAGCCCATCTCGCTGTCACTGCAAGTGGGCCAACTGCCTCCCGGCTGATAATGTTGAAAAATCCACGTGGAGTGGGAAGAGCAGAGCACGAAACGCTTCCTCCCTTTCCCAATCAATCCCATGGTTGCTTAGAAAAAGGGAAGCGGCCTTCTCCCCCCACTCCTCGCCCTTATCGCCGCGCCCAACCAACATTGCTTCTTCCCGCAAGTAAAGCCGTCTGCCCAATCCCAAGCAGCAGCCATGGATCCGTACAAGGTGCTGCCTTTGATCGACTTTGCCCTGAAAGATCATCAATTTCGTGTTTTTTTCTTCATTCATGCGCCGATCTGACTGGATTTTTGTCCCTTGTTTTTCCTCTGTTCCCGTGGGCGTGGGTTCTTGCAGCATCGACCGTCGAGTACCAACAACGCGAGAATCTGGTCCACCAACTCGGGCGCCCCCGTCTGGAACAACAACTCCTCTCTCACCGTCGGACAGCGAGGTCTCGACTGAATCTTCTATCTGTCGGTCATGCCTTTGGTTTGTTTGTCTGTGATCTCGATTGTCTGTTGTCTATATAAATACGAGCTTGTAGACCCCTGTGATAGATACCTTGTTGGATTGTCGTTGTGATCTGTGCTTGCCCTGGCGGAAACTAGAGGATTTTTGGTTCGTTGTTCGTGATCTCTGCACCTGTGGACTGTGGAGTCTTGGCTTCAGCAATATAACATGAGATTTTTTTGCCTGATTATTCGTTTGTGATTCGAAATTCTCATATTTATATGATTTTCAGCTTTCCCCTATCAATAATTTTGCTGTTGTATATACGTATGTGAATCAGTTTGCCTCTGACACAAGTGCTGAGTTGTTTCTTCTTGTGCTATCCGAAGGTTGAATTCCTTCACAACCTCTAAAGTCAGCAAAATTGTGTTTCAAACTTTTCTCCTGATATTTTCGTCAGTCACTATCATACCATTAAAAGTTGCCAAAGATATAACAAGTACCTTTTTGAATATATATTCCATCATCGAGCCATAGTGATAAGCTGTAGGTATGGGCAGTTCCAATACAATGGAATGAGGGGGACACCACTGCACCATTATTAGTTGTTAACAGACTTTTTTGATTTACTTTTGATGGTAACCTAAAAAACAATGGTTTAGTTTTCATAAGCGCTCCATTTGAAAGTGATAGATAGTCGAGCTTCGTTGTTCTGATTGTCACTGTCACAAAAAAGTGTCCCAACTAGTTCAAGTGTTATGTATCTACTTCAATTATGTTTTTATTATCCTTGTAAAATTAATAAGGTTTGTACTGTTACTACTAGTAGTTTTCCAAAATTGTGTACTTGCAGCACTTCTTGGCATTACCTATTATTATGGCTGGTTTATGGCTTGACATGCTGTATTCTTTATTCGCAGGACCCATCCTTCTTGAGGATTATCATCTGATCGAAAAGCTTGCCCAGTTTGACAGGGAACGTATCCCTGAGCGAGTTGTACATGCACGGGGAGCCAGTGCCAAGGGTTTCTTCGAGGTCACTCATGATATTTCTCACCTTACATGTGCTGATTTTCTCCGGGCTCCGGGGGTCCAGACCCCAGTTATTGTTCGGTTCTCTACAGTTGTGCATGAGCGTGGAAGTCCTGAGACCTTGAGGGATCCACGTGGTTTTGCTGTGAAGTTCTACACTCGAGAGGTACTGATGATACATCTCAAATCACTTCCAGGAAAATGAGATAAACATCCTTTTTTTTTGTTTGTTGCCATGCTCTGAGTGCGGCATTTCTTTACTAAATGATGCATATATTTTGTGACATAGCTTTGCAAAGGTTTTGCTCCAACGTATCATATTCATCCATCAAAAGCTCCTAGATTAATTGTAAAGCTGATTTCCACTGTTCAGATAGAGTTCTGGTAACTTGAATTGTATTCTTGCCTTTTGAATAATGTAATGTGCATGGGCTGAGATACGGTTGTAGCCATAATTCTTTTTTATTATTGGAGTGCAATTGTTTACTTCAATGTGAGGGGTCAAGTAGTATCCCCCCCTCCCCCCCCTTCTTCTTCCCATTTACTGGTCCATGTGATTGACTGTTTACCTTGGCATGTTGAGTTTCATTTATGGAGACAAGATAAAACAAATGTGGCTGGCCTATTATGAGGCATATATAAGTTTTCTTGGATAAAGAACACGGCACTGCACTTTCATAATCATAGATGCAAATAGCCCGCTATAGCTTTTTAAGATAGGTGCCGCTACGATATTGCAAATATTACCACTAATGCCGCTAACTCTGCTATAGGGTTAAGTAGCCCCACTAACTTGATCCGCTAACTCCGCTAAAACTAAGTTATGAACTTACATACTTATGATTTATGATTCATACACCAAAAGTCAAGCGAGGTGATGAATTTTCTTGTTCATAGTCCATATGGTGTTTGTTTTCTTTATTATGTGGAATGTTCGGCCACTAGGAAAGATGACAAATAATACATGCTAGGGCGTTGGTATGCTGAACAACTGTATGCACCTATGAAAGGTGGGCTGAAATTGACGAATTTACTATTGTTTTGGCCAAAATTGTGCTATATTTTGTACTAGTAAACCGCTATTGGCAATAGCTGCGCTATAGCTTTTATAGCCTTTTTGAGAGCACTCCGCTAAACTTTATAGCCCGCTATTTGCACCATTGTTCATAATTCATACATGGTAATCTCTTATGGAAAATATAATAATCACATATTTCAACATTGGATGTATCTCTGTTCAGTTTCACCTAGAGATTTTCCATGTAACTCATCTAGTTTCTCCTAGTTGTTGATGCCATATATTGACCTTTTTTGTATTCAACGAGGGGGATGGTGTCTAATAATTCGTCACACATTTTTCAGGGTAACTTTGACCTTGTGGGCAACAACATGCCTGTGTTTTTCATTCGGGATGGAATGAAGTTCCCTGACATGGTCCATGCTTTCAAGCCAAATCCAAAGACCAATCTGCAGGAGAACTGGAGAATAGTAGATTTCTTCTCACACCACCCAGAGAGCCTACACATGTTCACCTTCCTTTTTGACGATGTTGGTATCCCACTCAACTACAGGCACATGGAGGGTTTTGGGGTCAACACGTACACCTTGATTAACAGGGATGGAAAGGCTCACCTTGTGAAATTCCACTGGAAGCCTACTTGTGGTGTGAAATGCTTGTTGGACGATGAAGCTGTGACTGTGGGAGGTACCTGTCACAGCCACGCCACAAAGGATCTATATGATTCTATTGCAGCTGGGAATTACCCAGAATGGAAGCTTTACATCCAAACCATTGATCCTGACCATGAGGATAAATTTGATTTTGACCCACTTGATGTCACCAAGACCTGGCCAGAGGATATCATTCCACTGCAGCCTGTTGGACGAATGGTCCTGAACAAGAACATTGATAACTTCTTCGCAGAAAATGAACAAATTGCTTTCTGCCCAGCAATTATTGTCCCTGGAATCCACTATTCTGATGATAAGCTGCTCCAGACAAGAATTTTCTCCTATGCTGACACCCAAAGGCACCGTCTCGGTCCGAACTATTTGATGCTTCCTGTGAATGCACCAAAATGTGCTTACCACAACAACCACCATGATGGCTTCATGAACTTCATGCACAGAGATGAGGAGGTACTGTCTTCTTGTTTAGTCTTGGTATCCTTTAGCATGTAATTTCGTTAGGATGCATCCCTTATGCATTGTTGCTTCCCACTGACATCAAAGAAATTGGAATATCAATTGCACTTACGCCTTTTTGCTTTGTTTCTCAGGTCAACTACTACCCTTCAAGGTTTGATCCTGCCCGTCATTCTGAGAAGTACCCTATTCCTCCCCGTGTCCTGACAGGATGCCGTGATAAGGTGTGTTGTGTACTTGACTTCTGTTGATAATTACCTTTCCCCCACCCACCCACCCACTTTGTCGTGGTGGCTTATTTGGTAAAACCATATCATGGTGATTGTGAACCACGATCAGAAAACACGTTCTTGAGCTAGCTCCTCCATTATATATTTTTTAGTTACTCAGTATAATGCTTACAAATATGTAATCATGTTTATGCTTTTTCTGAGCGAAAATATCCATCATGTGTGTTTTTGACACAAAATATTGGTACTGTTGCAGTGCATTATTGAGAAGGAAAATAATTTCAAGCAGGCTGGTGAGAGATACCGATCCTTTGATCCTGCCAGGTTTGTCCTAGCTCATTGGTTTGTTTAGAGATGTAAAGGACTAGCAATTTAAGCAGACTGCCTAATTAAGCTGCTGTGGCATGGAAACACAGGCAAGACCGGTTCCTCCAGCGGTTGGTTGACGCACTCACAGATCCTCGTGTTACCCATGAACATCAGAACATTTGGATCTCTTACTGGTCTCAGGTATATGGTTCTTTATGTTCCCATTTCTTATTATTTGTGACAGAGACCATGTACTCTTTTTTTTTCTTGGCTTATTATCATTATGTGCATCTAGCCATCTGGATCACTGGGTCAAACTAAAACTGCATTAATCTCGTGATGCAGTGCGATGCGACCCTTGGTCAGAAGTTGGCGTCCAGGCTGAAGCTGAAACCAAGCATGTAGATCCACAAGGAAGAAGAATGCAGAGGTCCTCAGTTCGCTGGATTAAGGTGGATACGACATGGAGTGAATTTTTCACATTTTACCACCGTTGGCTGTAATGACGAATGAATAAAAATGTGATAGGGATGTATACTAATGTATTGTTATCGGGTGGCGCATATCGTGAACTCTTTGATTGTGCGACAGTGAACTGTTTGATTGTGCGACTTTTGCAATGCATAATGATAACAATAAAAACAAAAATGGTCTGCATAAAATGTTATGGTTGTAAGCTGAAAAATTGTGCATTGTTACTCTATGCGATGCCTGGGGTTGTCCGGCGTGGCAGGTCCTTCGTTCTGTTAAACAGTTCGTTTAATCCAAATTCCACGGTGGCATTTGTTCTAGGGTTTTGGCATGGTTCTAGGATTGGAAACTTCGTTCAGTTTCTGTTTCATTCAACATTCGTCCATAATCCATGCTTACTAGATCAGCATTCATACCACATGATATAAGCAGTTCAACTTCATTAAAGTGAGTTTTTTTATATATCTTTACAACGAACAGAGAATCTTGAAACAAACAAGAAAATATTTACTATGCTGCCACAACTGGCATGGGAATAACTTTACTAAAACGAAAAAAGAATGACAAGATTATGAAGGCCAAGCTATGTAAGACATAACAATGCTCTGCCTAGCTCCTTAGTGAATAACTCGTGCTCCATAAAGACAAACCAAAAAGCGTGCGAGTTACATGTCATTGTTTGCTCGTGTAGCAATGCTGAACGTGTGAGTTATCAAGATCTACATACTTGGACCAGTATGGCTTGTACTTGGAAATGGCAAGATCAAGCCAGGGCTTGTAATTCCCATTGTAATGAACAACCGCAGCATTCTCAATCTCAGTAAGGTCAACAGCTGGATCATAGCCAAGACCCAAAACATGCCAAGTACGATTCAACGGGTACGTCAGGTTGTAGAAAGTAATTAGTCCTGGAGGCAACGTACCCAGCTTCCACAGCTTGCGATCCTCATTCTGCAACATATTTTCGCTTAGTAAGTGATAATATTTCTACATGTTGCTGTTGTAGAAAGATTATCAAAGAAATAAATGTAGTTAAGCATCCAGAATTAAAATAAGTCTTTATACAATACTGCTTACCAAATCTTGCCAATAATGGTATATTCCAGTGATGTTTTGTTTCTTCCACTCTTCCAGGTCAAACATGTTCATTCCAAATGCCCACCCGCAAGCACGTGGATCGAAGTTCTCTGAGATCTTTGGGTGTGAAAAGTTAAGATAAGTGTCAAAGCGATGAAAACTCTCTTTGCAGGTTTCAACTGCACCATTTACCATGCCTTTAAGATCGATATCCCAAAGTGGTGTCAAGTCCTTCTGCACAACAACATCATCATCGAGAAACAATATCTTGTCAAGCTTGGGGTGTATTTCTGGCATGTAGAACCTTAGATGGTTGAGCATAGATAAATATTTGGGATTCCTGTACTTCAGATTCTCGTTTCCGTCAGAGAGTGATGATGGGTCATGTGCTTTGAAGTAATATTCTTTGAGCCGAGCTGATTCAAGTTGCCGGCAAACAGAACAGTATGACGAGTTGAGCCACTTGAAATTTTCTATGTTCTCCACATGAACAGTAGCCAGCCGAGGAGGATGACTAATAAACCACATCTTCATGGCTGCAAAATTAAGTCTATCTGTGACGATGTGGAACACATGCTTCTCTGGTTCGTTTGCGTTTGCCACGGTTGATCTGACAACTACTGAGGCTGCAAGCACATTATCAGAAAATATAGCATAGTGATAGAGTGACCGATCCTCAAGGTTTGGTTGCTGATCTTCTTCCTTCAAAGACGCATCATGAAAATGCTCCTTGATCAAATCATCACGAAAATAATAATCAGTTGTCAGCTGCATATGTAGGCAGTGCAAGGGCATCGGAACCGTCTTTGCAGCATGCTGAACCAGGAATGTGTTTTGTTTCTTTACTGCATCAATATTAGTTTCTGTAGACTGCAGCATAGCACGTAATTTTCTTGACACTTCATCAGAGCTGTACAGAACATCTCTTGCTGAAGATAGCACATGGCCCATTGCTTTTGCTCTCTCTAAAGCACTGTAGAGATGAGGAGTAATAAGAAAGTTATGGTGCAAAGGGAACTGAACTGCTCAACAGTCAGAAGAATAGAGTACCTCGAATCGAGTTCATTATCCATATGTGCATCTCCGATAGCTGTTTGGCTTTCTTTTATGCACTTCATGAGCGAGGCATATAGGTCAGATTCCTTCTGGGAGAGTGCAATGGTGGCATATATTTTGGCCATTATTATCTGATCAATCATGAGCCTCAAGGTTGAATCCGTATTAATATGGTGGAACTCCTGCCTCCATATGTTGTAGCTGTCTCTTACTTTATTATCAAAGTTTCTTGAGCTGATTGTTGCTGCAGATCTCATCTGGAGTTCGATCTCTTTGTCCATCTGAAGCAGCTCCTGAGTCCGCTGCTCCTTTCTTTTACGCCGAAATACCTGCAGGAGCAGTAGCGGCACACCAAATCCATCCAGATGAGTGCAGAGTTAACGCACCATGTGGTGAACCAATAACAAATTGCAGGGAAGATGTAATTTTTTTCATAATCACTATATATGATGCATAAAACTGACCTGTCGCTTTAGTTTAATCGGATCAATACTATTGGTCACCAAAGTGTTGGCATTCGAAAGATTGGTGGATTCAGATCCTAGTAGAAGCTCCTGAGCAGCCTTTTGCTATTGCAACAGCAGCAGCAGAAGAAATTCAGTGAGAGCTATAACATTAAAAAATAACGTACTAAAATGTCCAAATAACAGTAAAACAAAATCAGGGCATGAAGTTCAGGTTACCTGCTGGGTATCTCTCGGCAAGGAAGGTTTCTTCCAGATAGATGAAGTCACAAATTCTCTTGCGGTAACTTTGAACAGCTTGATACGACCATGCTGGTCAGTGTATGCAATCGTCTTATCAGCATCACTCACATCCTGCCAACCAATCACAATGCACATTCAGTAACTTGGCAAGCATAATGGTCGAACTCTGTGTCCTGAACTGACGACGGTGGACAGTAACCTGCAAATCACCGCACCCAGGGCAGTTTGCGGAGACATCGTGCTTGCTGGTAATCCAAGAAATGACAACATGGCACCAAAGTTAGAGCCTTTAATTAATGTCTAACAGGTATGGAGCGCAATGGCGATGGTTGTTACGTTTGGTGATTGGCGAAGAGCCACCGGGACACGGACGATCTGGCGGAGGGCACATGGATCACGACCTGTGGAAACGAAGCGGCACAAAGAATGAATGGAAAGAATCCCTAATTCGGAGGGTCCATTTCGCCATTGCGGCGAACATTAAGCAGTGAGTGTTATGGGACGGGCGCTGACTAACCTGGAAGGAGATGAAGCAGAGGAGGATGAGGAGGAGGGCCAGGAGGCTGGGCCGCCGCCACAGATGGAGGAGACTTCTGGGGTACGCGGCCGCGGCCGCGGCCGCCGACGAGGAGGCGGAGGCGGAAGAGGACGGCGGCATGGGAGGGGGAGTGAAGTGGTGGGGATGTGAATTTTCTTTTCTTTTCTTTTTTCTTTCGGGGGACGGAATACTTGGTGAGGTTTGAATGGTGAATCTTTTTCATTTTTCATTTATTTTATTTTCCTGCAGCTAACTGAAAATGAAAGGAACATTGGTCGGATCACGAATCTAGCGCTACACTTGGGAACGGAGCTGTAGCTAAACCGATTACCATGTCCACGCGTTGGCCATCTTTTTTTTTATACTAGCGTACTCATATATTAACCAGATAGACCAGAGTACAACCCCGACATGGGTGTGGATACTTAATAAAAGAAAAGCACTAGGAACTACTAAACAAGCAACCGATGGGCTGACTGCCGAAAAGCTGTCTGAAGGGTCTCGCTGCATTAGCGTAGGTTGATTGAGAGCCTTACTGCCTGCTTCAGAAAATATCGTCGGTGAAGCTGAATTCGTATGTCGTTCACCAGGACGTAGATGGAAGGCAGAATCAGCGCCTCTGAAAGGCAGAACAATCGGAGCCAGACATTTTGGATCCGAGTCGCAATGGCCGGACCACCCGTGACGGTCAAAAGTCTTCAGACTTCAAGCACGGAATGTTGCCGTTGCCGTGGACGTCGAGGAACCATGTACCGTAAAATGGCGCCTGTCTTGTGGTCCCTGGTAACACAAAGTAAAACTTGAAGCATCACACACACCACGAACACGTAGCATTACACGTGCCTGGATGAGGCAACGCATGGCTGCCACGTTGAGGCCGTCGTCGCTGAGCACCAGAGTTGACCGGCGATGTCGTCGTCGCGAGAGTGGAGAGCCTGCTGAGCGGCTCATCGCCGGAGGAGATGTTGAAGAAGCAACGGCGGCTTGTAGAAGATATGTGGCTCCAACTCTCTGAATGGACAGCGGCGGCATTGAAGTGGGTGCTTGGCGGAGCAGCCGAGAGGAGCACGTCGGCTTGGCGGAGAGGATGGCATGTAGGAGAGGTGGACCTGTCGAAGACGACGGCGACGAAGCGCCGTTGTCGCCGGAAAGGTCAAGCTCGGTGGAGCCCATGGACGCCCGGGTGAAACGGTGGGGAAGCCGGCGAGGGGGATGTAGGTGCGCAGCGGAGACGAATCCCGGCGCTCCACCGCCGGATCCCGCGCGCGGAGGCACGGATCTGGCGACGGACAGCTGGAGAAGAGCTTGAGCGCCGGCGATGGAGATGGGGAGCGATGGGGAGGAAGGACTTACTGCTAATTTATTCAAGGCCATCTCTGACCGCAGGACAGTACCATAGAGGCCGGCGACAGCGAGCAACAGCTCGAGGCCGACGGCCATGGCCAGCCGGAGGCGGAGGATGGAACGGCGGCACATAGCCCACTGAAACAACTGCGAAAAGAACCAAATCTACTAAACTACCTAAATCTAGGGGGAGGAGGGGGGCTTCCCGCTCCTTTCGCCGCCGGCGAGGATGCCGGAGGGAGAGAAGGGGGGGGGGGGGGGGGGGGGGGGGGGGGGGGGCCGCGGAGAGGTCTCGCGGCCCCAGTCACGGTGACTTTGATCGCGTTGGCCATCTTTGGCAGCGGTTCTCCATAGATCGCAATACATCGCAAATTCATTTTTGTTTTCTTAATTTTCACTGTAAGTATTGATTCAAAGAAATAAGGGTCACATTTTCATATTCTGGTGCAGGCATGGTCACCTGATCATAGTTGGGTCAAAATGTCGGTCAAATATCATTTGGTACGATGTACTTGGCATGCCTGCTTTACTTTCCTTCCGTCGTTAAGAATGAGATGGGGATAATCCATATCTGCGTCCAATGAGCTTTAGCAGAGTACAGGAAGAGATGGACTTGAAAGTTGAAACAGACCTCCCTTAGCTTTGCCGACTGGTGACACATACAGGTAGGCTTACTTCCAACCACGCTACAGCTTTTTGACCCATTTCTTTACTCCAGTGGGGAGGGAATGCAGGATCGCAAGGCATTGATATTGGATTCTCCATTGGCCTTGAAATCATTTCCGAATTCCCATTTAGCAGTACAAGTTTCTGTTTGTTAATTAATGTAAAAGCGTTCCAGATGTGTTTGTTAGTGGACGTCCCACTAGAGACGAAAAAGAATGGAAAAGAGCGCCAGATTGCTTATACAATTATAAGATCTTGTTTTAGGCAAAAACCCAAGACTCCACGAACAATCTGTAAGAGCAAGCAAGAATCCAACATGACTTTATGTCTCAGTACTTCCAGCATTTTAAAATTTTCTGTGGAGGAAGATTACTAACATCTTTCAGGTAGCGATTCGGTCTGACCGTAGAAATTCAGCGCTTCCACAGAGCCATAACAGACCGACAAATAAAATAAAAATGCTGACGATGGCTAAATCCTGTACGAAATGATACCTGACGCAATTCAACTCACATATTACTGTTACATTGACCATCATGATCGGCACAAATTTCGTCATGACAAGAAAAATCGTGATCTAACTTTACAACCTCCACGTCAGAATCTAACTTTACACGATGATATCTATCTGCCCCTGGAGTTCTTCCTCGAGCTGTCTGTCCTCGGCGAGTTCACCTGACCGCGAGTGAGCGAGGAGCTGTGCCTGGGCTCCCTCGATCTGCTCTTCATCAACTCAATCTTCTCCAACGCCTCCACGACCTCCTTCATGGATGGCCGGCTCTTGGGGTCACCGTTGAGGCACTTGAGGGTGAGCTGAGCAGCTTGGAGGGCTCCTTTCGAATGGTACTGCCCCTCAAGCCGGTTATCCATCACTTGGCTAAGCTTCCTCCGATCAGCCAGCAATGGCTTTGCCCAATTCACCAAGTTCACCTTCTCGCTGGGACGGCTCGTGTCCAGCGCCCTCAGGCCAGAGAGCATCTCCAGCAGCACGACGCCGAAGCCGTACACATCACTCTTCACATATAGGTGGCCTAGTTGATGATTTTTTTTTTTATAGTTAGCGCTATGAACAGATGTTTCATTATGCTGTTGCTTAATTCTGCAGAACTGTCAAGTACCTGTAGAAACATATTCGGGAGCTGCATAACCATAGGTGCCCATGACTCTTGTTGTCACATGAGACTCTTCACCATCTGGACCATGCTTGGCCAATCCGAAATCTGACAGCTTGGCGTTGAAGTTCTGAACATGACACGGTTGCAGGCTGATTAGATAGCATTTCCAGAAGTACGACACCGAAGCCGTACACATCACTCTTCACATATAGGTGGCCTAGTTCATGAAGAAAAAATTGATAGTTAGCGCTATGAACAGATGTTTCATTACGCTGTTGCTTAATTCTGCAAAACTGTCAAGTACCTGTAGAAACATATTCAGGAGCTGCATAGCCATAGGTGCCCATGACTCTTGTTGTCACATGAGACTCTTCACCATCTGGACCATGCTTGGCCAATCCGAAATCTGACAGCTTGGCGTTGAAGTTCTGAACATGACACGGTTGCAGGCTGATTAGAGTATTGTTCAGACAACAGTCAGCAGGTTTATTGGTAGTTGTAAAAACGAGAATATACCGAGTCTAACAAGATGTTGGAAGCCTTGAAGTCCCTGTAGATGATTTGTCTTTCTGAGGAATGCAGGAAAGCGAGACCACGAGCTGCACCAATGAGAATCTTCAACCTGAGGCTCCAAGGAAGTGACTCGCAAACTGCCCCTCCTGATAATAATAGTGAATAGTTAGTACAAATTCATCTGATCGCCAATAGGAAACAGGAAAAGGTGACCCCAACTTTTGATCTAAAGTTTGCAAGTTGACTTGGTAAGAATAATGGAAGGCAGAAGAAACAAGATTTCGTCTAGGTCTGGACAATTTGGTTGATGCCGATATCCTCAAAAAGTGATCGTTAGTTGTGTAGCACTATGGACTGGGGTGCCTCATATAATATGTGATGAAAACGAAGTTGCACTTGCAGACTAAGCACCAACATTAGCTAAGCGCGCTAATGCAAGTGAAGTTGGCATAAAGTGGGTGAAACAAATTGACATAAAGGGAAATGTTTCGTGAGGTATTATATATCATTGTAAGATAGAAAGAGGCCGTCTGTTAAATGACTCACTTCGGAAAAGGTGGTTCTCCAAGCTCCCCTTTGCCATGAACTCATAGACGAGTAGTAGCTCATTGTCATCCATGCAATAGCCCAAGAGTTTGACAAGATTGGGATGTGAAATCCTCCCGAGGAAATTCACTTCGGACTGCGTTGGAAACAAGCAAATGCTTCTGAGAGACAAGACTAAAAAAGCAGCTATACCACATATATATATTTCAAAAGGTAGTAAGTAGCACTTGCAGCATCCTAAAAATGCAAAAGGAAAGCTACTGCCTCGATTAAAAATATATGGAAATGAGCTCTACAGACCGAAACGTCCAGAAATGTGCAACAAATAATTATTGAGGCTACTGGAGCATACACACAAAAGATATAAACAACTAGAGCATTCTGATGTAAAAAAAATAGGAGAAAAATAACTGTAGTCCCAGGGATCCTTCTGGACGAATCTTCAAAAAAGCATACCCACACAAGATGTAAACAAATCATAAAGAATAGAATGTCATAGCAAGAATTTCAAAGGGCCAACGAGCCATTCTTTGGCAGAGACATCAAAATGCAGTAATTCATCACAACATGAGCAAGCTGTATAATTGATGATTTTCAGTCCACCTGGTTTTTTTTTTCTGATGGCTTTAGTGCCTGTTTGGATCCACCCAGATTTTAAGAATCCAGATTTTAAAAGCTATAGGGGATCCAAACAGGCAGATTATGCATCAGATTCTAGAATCTAGATTATGATATTTTAAGAATCTCGTAATCCACTCCAACCCAGCTTTTAGGTGATTTTATTTACCAAAAGACCCACTACCCTTGAATGTTTTAGGATAATAACAGTTTGTGACACTGTTTTATTCTAATATAGAAAGGACAGATTGGTCATTAACTACCTTAAAAACTGGTTTCTAGATTTTAAGAATCTGGGATCCAAACACCTTCACCTAGATTTTTTTTTAGAAACCAGATTATAGAAACTATGTCTAAAATCTAGATTCTTAAAAACTAACGGGGATCCAAACACCACCTTAATTGATCGTTCCCTATTATCCCACCAAATGGCACCAAATGAGTATAATTAATTTAACTGGACGTTGTAATTTGTAATGCAGTGAAAAACCAAAGCAAATCAGGGTAGCAAAAGCACAGTAATCACCTGCCATTGCTCCATTCCCTGCACGCTCTCAGGGTTGAGTTTCTTGACGGCAACCACCATACCGGTGCTACTCCTGGATGGGTTCATGGTCTTCTCATCGACCCATCCCTTGTAAACCTTGCCGAAGCCGCCCTCCCCAAGCACTGTCTCAGGCCTAAAGTTCCTGGTGGCATTCTTCAGTTCCACAAAGGTGTAGATTTTGAGGTTGGGAGACTCGAGAATCTGGCCCTCTTGATAATCGTCATCCGTGCTAACACCGCTGACCGTGGATGGCATGAAGGTACTGGTGCTAATTGTCGAGAGTTTCCCGGTGGTGGTGGAACTGCTAGTCCTCCTCGACGAAGACATTGCTGGATGAACGTATAAAAAAGGTCTTGAGAGTAGGATAAAAATCAGAAATTTAGTGCAAGGGCAGAAGCAACTGATCATAGAATTGTACCCTACCCGGATAAACTTTTTTTCTCCCTAGAAAATATAACTACTTATTCCAGTCCACAGAATGGCTATGCATATGGGCATAATCAAATGAATTGCAAGTCGCAACAGCAAGATTTGGTTGAAACTGCACAGTACTTTACTATGCCATTAGTTGAAGTTTCAGGATTAGTATTAGAGCACAGGTGGAACATAAATTTTGCAGCAAGACAGTAATTACTGTCAACAAGCAGACACGATGATCATTAACTGAACACAATTAAAGTGGACCGGAAAATGGATGAGAGAATCATCTGTTGGTAACCTTTATAGCAAAAAAGGATTGCCGCAGAATGGAACCCGAAAAGAAAAAAAATGATACTTTCCTCTTGTAAGAGTTTAGTCCTCCTCGACGAAGACATTGCTGTATGAACGTATAAAAAAGGTCTTGAGAGTAGGATAAAAATCAGAAATTTAGTGCAAGGGCAGAAGCAACTGATCATAGAATTGTACCCTACCCGGATAAACTTTTTTTCTCCCTAGAAAATATAACTACTTATTCCAGTCCACAGAATGGCTATGCATATGGGCATAATCAAATGAATTGCAAGTCGCAACAGCAAGATTTGGTTGAAACTGCACAGTACTTTACTATGCCATTAGTTGAAGTTTCAGGATTAGTATTAGAGCACAGGTGGAACATAAATTTTGCAGCAAGACAGTAATTACTGTCAACAAGCAGACACGATGATCATTAACTGAACACAATTAAAGTGGACCGGAAAATGGATGAGAGAATCATCTGTTGGTAACCTTTATAGCAAAAAAGGATTGCCGCAGAACGGAAAGAACCGATACTTTCCTCGTGTAAGAGTGGAGAATGGAGAGGATGATTGGTTACCAGGAGCAGAGGACGTCTTGTTGCCCCGCTGGACGAAGGCATCTATGGCGCTCGCGCAGTTCCCCATTTTCACCGACACCGACGGAGGAGGACAAGAAGAGGACAGAAAGGCCTCTCTCTCTCTCTCTTTCTCCCCGCTCGTCGATGAATCCCTGCCCCCTTTTCCGTGCAGGCGAGGCGTGCTTGTGTGGAGAAGAGAGGGAGAAGAGAGAAGCGGTTGGAGGGAGATTTGCAGCAACTGCCCGCCCGCCCAGAAAGAAGGGAGGAGGAAGTTATTGGCAGTGCAGACAGTCGTGAGATATTCCTCTCTTTTTCTGTTTCTTCTCTTGGCACTATTGAGGAGGAGAAAGGAAAAGGAAATCCTGCTGCTATTTCTGCCGAACGCAGAACGCACGCTCATCTGCCGAGTCCACGCCCGTGGTCAGTGCCGACTGAGATGTACGCTGGTTTTATCTGCCCTGCCGGGCCCAACGGTCAGCGACGTGTACCCGGTCCTGAACATCTTACAGCCTTTTCTTTTTTCTTTTGCGTGTGTATGATCATCTTGAGCCTGATTGAAACAACACGTGATATACTATTTGCGCAACTGTTTGGGGGCGGGAGGCGAGAGAATTTTGGAGGAATTTCATCACAAAGTTGCCGCCCGGGGAAAGAAATTGATCTGTACCGAACCGCATAGAACCCGAGAGGAACGGCTTCTTGCTCTGTTCATCTCATCTGAACCACTCTAGTGAAGAAAGAGGGGTGGAGTCAACGGGGTCAACACTTTGTGCCGGTGAAGGACGACAGTGCGTGTCTTTTGGTCCTTAGTTTAATTCTAGTAATTAAGTACTGCATTCAGATCATGATATGATGGTTATACGTCAGATTTTAAAATCTCATGTGGATCCTTTGTATCAATTCCCACGCAATTTCCTCCATTGTCAACTCAAACTTGGTGTGCGTGCATGAGAGACTTTTGCGCATTGAACTGCCGTTATTCCATCATCAGCAATGTGATCGTCATGTATGTTGTCACTCAGCCGCGATGGAGTGGCCCAGTCAATCTCGCTCAGAGATACGTATGTGGACAAGTGAATCTATCCGCAATCGTCGGCTGGACCGTGATGAAAACGCCATGCATGGTGAAGCTGAAGCGCATGACCTCTACGCTGGCCTCTTCTTTCTAGCTTCCTCTTTTTAACTACTGTACTTACCTGTGGTCTCTCTGCTGTATGCATCGTCATACGTCAGCCCTCCGAGCATCGATCGCCATCACTACGTGTCGTGTTCGCTGTTTCATCAAGAGCAACTGATAGATAGCTGGCCTGTTTCCCTGCTGCTGTGTGTAATTAATCATGCATTGTGTGGACCCGTAGCAAGATGAGAATAGTAGCAGCAGCATGCACTTCGAATCGACGACCAAGTCAAGCCACGGA
>LAPY01001825.1:55445-78178 GCA_000970635.1 Eragrostis tef
TGTAGCTTCAATGTGGCATATTCTCTTGGAGCGGTGTTGGCGTTGATGCAAACTCCAGCTTCAGTGGCAGCAACATACTTGGCAGATTCTGGACACCATTAAGAAACACTAGTATTTCAACTGTGGAGGCGACTCCCACCCAGCAGCCGAATTCCACCGCAGAGGTACAATTCAATTTTAACTTTGTGGATGGTTTCATGGCCAAACTCGTCGTACGTCCATGGATAAGTTCTGAACTTTTTTGTCATGCGCTGTACTAGATTGTTGCGCCGGCAAAACCGAAAGGCGCGGAGAGGCTACCGCCGAATATTGTGGTATCAGAGTCTGATCTTCACCTGCGCCGGCTGTGGGGAAACCCTCGTGAGGTCATCTTTCGTTTCCTTCCATGTTACTCTGTAGTAACTCTGAACTTTCGATCCTTTCTGAACTTGGGGGGTTCGTTGATGAGCAGGACACGCCCCCGGGCAAGTACCTTTTGGCTCTGACGGTGGGGTTGACAGAGAAAGGCAACGTGAACGCGACCGTTCACAAGTTCTCGGACAAGTTCGACGTGGTGCTGTTCCACTACGACGGGCAGACGACGGAGTGGGACGAGGAGTTCGAGTGGTCCAAGGAGGCCCTTCACATCAGCGCCAGGAAGCAGTCCAAGTGGTTGTTAATTAGTTATTAGCTGAACTGAAAATACTGTTGACATGTAGATATTGAAGAACTGAGCAAGTGAAATTAAGACGGATGGAATCGCAGGTGGTACGCGAAGCGGTTCCTGCACCCTAGCATCGTGGCGGCGTACGAGTATGTGCTCCTGTGGGACGAGGACCTGGAGGTGTCCTTCTTTGACGCCGACGAGTACGTGCGGATCGTGAAGAAGCACGGGCTGGAGATCTCGCAGCCGGGGCTGGACATCACCCGGGGGAAGAAGACGTACGACGTGACGATCCGCAGGAACAGCAGCGAGATCCACAAGAACACCATCGGAGGCCCCGGCAACTGCTCCGACGTGCACCAGCGGCCCTGCAGCGGCTTCGTGGAGGTGATGGCGCCCGTGCTCTCGAAAAAGGCATGGGCCTGCGTGTGGCACATGATCCAGAACGACCTCGTCCATGGATGGGGAATCGACCACAACTTCTGGAGATGCGTCGACGACCCGGAGGAGCAGATCGGGGTGGTGGACGCGCAGTACGTGGCGCATCGCGGGGTGCCCACGCTGGGAAGGCAGGGCAACCCGGAGACGGGAGGCGGCGGCAAGGTCAGAGCCCGGGCATGGCGCGAGTACAGTGACTTCAGGAAAAGAATGATCGATGCCGAAAGGGCACAAGCCCGGGCAGAGGCAGCACTTCGTGCACCACCGGGTGCTGCCCCAAAAACATAAGAAAGTATGGATCGTCAGCATCATCTTTTTTTCTTTTCCCCGGTCGAATAACCGTGTGTGTGTGTGTGTGTGTTTTTCAATTCTTTTTCAACTTGCACTGTATCCAAGGCATTTCTACTAGTAGGAACATGCATGATTTGTTGTTCCTAAAAAAGGGAAAACTTTCTTTGCTTGACATCGTCCCAGTTGAGCCATAGCTAGCTAAGTTCTGGGTCTATAAGCATGCATTGTGCTATCATTGTATGTACGGCTCGTATTATTGAACTTGGAGCCCATGACGGTCAATGCCATCAGTTAACGCAAGCGGGCCGGGAGATGCGCATAGATACCACTTGTGTAGGGTGTAGACATCCAATCCAGCTGCTGCCATCCCTTGAAAAAGAGTCAAACTGCTTTGGGTGCAAGCCTACGGCAACACTTTGTCCGATGTTCAAGTCACGAAGATTTGTACTACTCTTACGTCGACGTGGTGCTCTTGTTTCACGACGGGCAAGAAGGGGGTGTTCATATCAGAGCCACGAAGAGGTGGTGCAACAATTAGAAGAAACTGCGCGAGCGGGCTGAATTCCACACATTCAACTAAAGCTTGCGGAATTCAGCCCGTCCAGGCACCGAAATGGCCCAGCAGGCCGTTCTCTCCAATCTCAGAAAAAGGCCCGCCCAGGACAAAGCATGATCAATTCATCAGGCTTCCTTCCTTGGGCACTGGCACTGGCACCACGACCAAGTTCATGGAGCCGCACTCCGGTCATGCTCGTTGAAGCATTCGATTCGATTTTATATAAACTTGGGCCAGTTCAATTCCTGTTGGCCCCAATTGACTTCCACTGTACTTGTCCGCATTGCATTGGTCGAGGAACAGAAGCAGCAAACCGTCAGTTGAAAGGTAGTAGGAGTACATCGTTTTCTATAAAGGAGATAATAATTCTTTCTGTCTTCTTAAAAAGAAAACGACAGATACATTATCCTACAGGCCACCTGAGCAAGCCTATGAAACAGCTTACACCATGCCGCATATGTCCGCTTTTTTATTCTCATTTTTCATACGCCTTGAACCATCGAATTACAGGAGGCATTATTAATCTGGTTGTTGGTCAACAAGCGAGCGAGTTCATTTTCATTTTAGGGCGGAATCAGCTATGGCGTCCGATTTGAGCGATATATTTCCATGGGTAAGAAAGATCGGACACGACAAATATTAGTCTTCCGCTGCCCCCCTCCGCCTTCTTCCAGCTCGGCAGCAGCATATGTCCTCCGCGTCACTCTCGCCGTCGATGGCGAGAAGGAGCCCGTCCCATCCATGGCCACCTACACCTACAGGAGGAGGAGGAGGAGGAGGAGGAGTTCATCGAAAACCAGCAACAACAAGAAGAAGAAGATGGGCACGTCCATATGCGCGTGCACCATGGTCCGCGCGCTGACGTGGCCAAGTTAGTTCCTCCGCGATCGAGTCGATGTGAAAATGTTAGTACTTCTAGTGTATCATAATGAGCAATGTCACAACGTATCAATGTAGTATTACGTTGTGAATTTACCGATGTTCCCGTTGTATTGTAACCTTCGGAACAAGGGCAACGCTGACATGTACTAGTAGTAACAAAGATGGTCCCTTTCTAGATAGAAGCAGGCAACGCAACGACACCAAACAAGAAACATACTACAGTTCTTCCTTGCAGTTGAATGGATCGGCAGGTGTCACCAACTTTTTCCTCTGCCTTTAAAACTAACAGGCGAAATACGGACCCCATCCGTGGACTTGATTCATCTATCACGCGCACGTAACGTAACAGACGCATGCTGGACCATTATGGATGGTAGGGGTGACTAAAGGTACATGGCTAGGTGGCAAAAAATATAATGTCGTTGGTTATTGGCAAAGCGTGCATCATTGGCGTGGTGAGAAGAATAATTGGGGTGCCGACATAGTAGGTCGTGGTGACCCCCAACCTGTGAGCACTTGTGTTATTGTCCTTCTAATTTTGCTGACCCACAATAAATGTTTAGCTACTTCCATCCTTTTTGACAAACACATACTTACCTGCTCTGCTGCCACTACAAATCTCCCATACTGGAGTACATTCTATTCCTTGGCACTTCTCCGCTGCCCCCCTCCGCCTTCTTCCAGCTCGGCAGCAGCATATGTCCTCCGCGTCACTCTCGCCGTCGATGGCGAGAAGGAGCCCGTCCCATCCATGGCCACCTACACCTACAGGAGGAGGAGGAGGAGGAGGAGGAGTTCATCGAAAACCAGCAACAACAAGAAGAAGAAGATGGGCACGTCCATATGCGCGTGCACCATGGTCCGCGCGCTGACGTGGCCAAGTTAGTTCCTCCGCGATCGAGTCGATGTGAAAATGTTAGTACTTCTAGTGTATCATAATGAGCAATGTCACAACGTATCAATGTAGTATTACGTTGTGAATTTACCGATGTTCCCGTTGTATTGTAACCTTCGGAACAAGGGCAACGCTGACATGTACTAGTAGTAACAAAGATGGTCCCTTTCTAGATAGAAGCAGGCAACGCAACGACACCAAACAAGAAACATACTACAGTTCTTCCTTGCAGTTGAATGGATCGGCAGGTGTCACCAACTTTTTCCTCTGCCTTTAAAACTAACAGGCGAAATACGGACCCCATCCGTGGACTTGATTCATCTATCACGCGCACGTAACGTAACAGACGCATGCTGGACCATTATGGTAGGGGTGACTAAAGGTACATGGCTAGGTGGCAAGAAATGTCGTTGGTTATTGGCAAAGCGTGCATCATTGGCGTGGTGAGAAGAATAATTGGGGTGCCGACATAGTAGGTCGTGGTGACCCCCAACCTGTGAGCACTTGTGTTATTGTCCTTCTAATTTTGCTGACCCACAATAAATGTTTAGCTACTTCCATCCTTTTTGACAAACACATACTTACCTGCTCTGCTGCCACTACAAATCTCCCATACTGGAGTACATTCTATTCCTTGGCACTTCATTGTTACATGCATGTTTAAAAGAGAGAAGTAGCTTCAAACACGCAGGACCCAATAAAGTGTCAGATGACTATTCTCCACTAAACCCAATAAAGTCCCAACTCACCCGAATAGATCGTCCTTGCCAAAAGCAGGACCAGGGGTCCTGAAAATGGTCTAAAGAACCAAATATCTTGACTCTGTGGTAACTTAGTACATAATAATAACAAATAGCCTTAAGAGTTTTAGGTGGTATGGTTTCTAATCCATGACGAGGCAGTGATGTACTGTAACTTGTTCATATATGGTCTGATAAGGCGCAGTACCATGACGGACCGGCACCAAACAAGTTATTAAATTCTATAAACAACGGCGACCTTATTAGCACTGGAAAACCATGCCGATGAAGCGAAAAGAAGCCCTCAAATGACACAGATGTTCTAAAGTTAAATGACGTATCTATCTCAGGACTGGATAAGCATGAGCAGATAGAGAATTGTGTTGCACAGAGAAAGGAAGAAAACATGGTAGACCTGGAAATGGATAGAGCGGATGACGAATGCCTTGAAAGCCGCCATGGAAGCCGCTGTTTGCCCCGTGCGACACGTGTGAGGCATCATAGCCAACTACCCACAGGAAACAGATCGGTGGATTCAGTGCTCCGAAAGGCCAGGTCGTTGTTTACCGCTTTTGTATATCCAACCATCAACCCAATGTAGAGAGTGATCCAGACAGGCCCTGGTTCCCTTCAGATATGGATGAGTTCACCGGGGTCTGGAAAAGTCAGAACAACGGTGCTGCTGTCCGGTTTCATGTTGCAAAATCTCATCCACCGAACAGCCACACAAGATCATATCCCTGGAGATTAACAGCAACTCATGGATTTGCATTCCTGAGCAAGCACTAAGCGATATATTCAATTCAACGGATAGGCAAAAGAAGAGCTATCATGACGTCAACCGTTAATAACGGTATGGAAGGGGCCCCTCAGGAACTCAGATGCAACGTAATAACGTTAACTCAACAGTATGAAATTCTGACAGAACAATGACGAATATCACCTCGCATGGCTGCAGGCAATAATGCAAGGCTCTGTGGGCGCCTTAAGCTCGTGCTCTCCTTCCAACCTTCTCCCTATAAATACAAAGGCACGCGCAAGGAGAATAATCAGCTAAACACGCAAGATAGTTGCGAGACAAGGGAGTCATTTACAACCAACCAGAGTGGGAGCCAACACCTGAAACCATGTGTATAGCTGCATGGATTTGGCAGGCTCACCCTGTGCACCAGCTCCTCCTGCTGCTCAACAGAGATGAGTTCCACAGCAGGTACGTCATTTTATTTGGTTTTACTGATCTTTGTTGCTCCGATCTCCAGTAATGGCTCCGCTGTTGAGATTCTGCTAATAAAAAAGTAGCCTTCTTTCCTTCCTGAATTATATGCCAGAGACAGAACTTCCATGAAACTATAAGTGACAGGTCGCATGTGACGCAAACATTCATCTACTGACATATGTGCTCATTTTGTTCGTTCAGTTCTCAAAAATTAATGCTGTTAGAGAAATACACAGAAAGGGTACCCACCGCACAAACCACAATGTTGCGGGTTCAATGTTCGTCATTTCATCTGCTGTTTTTTTATGGATCAATGCAGGCCTACAAAAGCAGTAGGATGGTGGGGAGAGGGTTCAAAGAAAATTCTCGGGGGCAAGGATGTGCTTGGTGGAGGAACATGGATGGGGTGCACCAAAGATGGCAGGCTTGCCTTCCTGACCAATGTGCTTGAGCCAGATGCTATGCCCGGCGCACGAACTAGGGGAGACCTGCCCCTCATGTTCCTGCAGGTATGCAACAAACCATATCAAAAATTTATTTCAGATCATCCAACTTTGCGTAAGTTTTCTTTCAGATGATTGGGTCGGTGAAGGTGATACGGAAAAGTCATACTCATTCCATGTACAACCATGCTGACGTTTTTCCTCTATATTTCTCTTGACATAATCATTCCTTAGCAGCTCGCCTAGTCACTATCTGACTATTCCTTTCTTCTGAAAATGACTGACCAGAATAGACAGAGCACATACGAGCATATGCATACCCCATGCCCCTATAGAAACTAACAACTTTCCTTTGAAAATATCTGTAATAGTTTCTTCCTCTACAAAGTCTAAAGTAGATCATGCAACTTAATCACTGATAACCAATACGGTGTTGTCTTCAATGCAACATTCTTCCTCAAGAGCAGGCATAATATACAGTCTGTATTTGCAGAGCAACAAGACACCACTGGAGGTTGCAACTGAAGTGGCAAAAGAAGCTGATGAATACAATGGCTTCAACCTTATACTGGCTGATCTAACTACAAATGTCATGGTCTATGTGTCAAACCGTCCTAAGGGGCAGCCTGCAACGATTCAACTTGTCCCACCAGGACTCCATGTGTTATCCAATGCAAGGCTAGACAGCCCTTGGCAGAAGGTAAGCAGAGATACTTCATGTTCGACGGCAATTTAAAGATAGAACTCTCAGAGTGCCTCACAAATTAAAATACGCCGAATGCACTCATTTCACATAGCAGGTAAGATATATTGCCCCAAATGAAAAACTTAGAAACAGCGGAACATCGTATAAGGAATCAATTAATGATTATATTTTAGTGGTGCTAAAACACATTACCACGGAGCAAAATTTGATCTTCGGAATAAGATGTAAGAAAGCAACAGCTGAACCATCCAATGTACTTCCCCAGTTACAACCAACAGTGCATTTAACTCAATTAATAGCACAGCATGTGCAAGAAGTTAGATAAGATGGTAATGCATTATTGTAAGTTACTCTGCATGTTAAGGACCACTGAGCCTACCAAGAAGTTAGACCAATATTCATGGAGACAGTGTGTTTCTGGCCGAAGAGGCAACATTTTCATTGTTGTGTATGCATTTGTAGGCGATCCGCCTTGGTAAAAACTTCAGGGAACTTCTTAGGAAGCATGGTGATGATGAAGTTGAAGCAAAGGATATAGTTGAGAGGCTAATGACTGACACCACAAAGGCTGACAAAGATAGACTGCCAAACACTGGTTGTGATCCTGATTGGGAACATGGTCTGAGCTCCATCTTCATTGAGGTGCAAACTGACCAAGTGAGAAAAAGATTTTTCAGATAATTTATGGTTACAAGTGCAATCAAGTTCAATTCCTTGAAAGAAACATATCTTTTAGCCTCTGATCAAATATTCGTGTACAATAGCATATGCTAATAGCTCACGCAAGGAACTTATTTAAATTTATTTCTCATGGTTCTGTCTTGGTGAAGGGTCTCTACGGGACACGAAGCACGGCCGTTTTATCAGTGAACTATGATGGTGAAGCTAGCCTGTACGAGAAGTATCTCGAGAGTGGTATATGGAAGGATCATACAGTGCATTACCAGATAGAGTAGGCAGTGCACAAGAAAAGCTGGAAGCGTCAAATAAAAAGAGAGATGAAGCAGATACTATTGTGAATGCCATTCTTTCCTAAGTCACCCTCTAGATTACCTAGATCCCCTAATGATGCGATTAAACTATAGGTTGTGATCCTGATTGGGAACATGATCTGAGCTCCATCTTCATCGAGGTGCAAACTGACCAAGTGAGAAAAAGATTTTTCAGATAATTTCTGGTTACAAGTGCAATCAAGTTCAGTTCCTTGAAAAACATATCTTTTAGCCTCTGATCAAATATTCGTGTACAATAGCATATGCTAATACCTCATGCAAGGAACTTATTCAAAATTATTTCTTATGGTTCTGTCTTGGTGAAGGGTCTCTACGGGACACGAAGCACGGCCGTTTTATCAGTGAACTATGATGGTGAAGCTAGCCTGTACGAGAAGTATCTCGAGAGTGGTATATGGAAGGATCATACAGTGCATTACCAGATAGAGTAGGCAGTGCAGAAGAAAAGCTGGGAGCCTCAAATAAATAGAGAGATGAAGCAGATACTATTGTGAATGCGATTATTTCCTAAGTCGCCCTCTAGATTACCTAGATCCCCTAATGATGCGATGCGATTAAACTATTTACTGTAAGCAGGTTTGTCACTTGAAGAAAAAAAATCAATTTCATTGAATATTATACAGACGATATATATAAATTTGTAGACCTCATGTGAGAACAATTTTCTTGGTCACGTTTACTCCAGAGATCTGAGCAAGCTAAATGTTCAGTCATGTAGCACTGCAGGTTGATCACTAGCATTACTGAAGTGTAGGACACTGATATACATTAAGCATGCTGAAACTTCATCAACTGCAGGATAAAAAAAAAGTCTACACATGTATTATAGGAGGTGCAACTAATGTACCTGTTTTCTTCAATATGCTCAAGTGGTGTTGGCCATCCAGATTCCTGATACCAATTTTCTAGTCATTTGAGTACAGAAAATGTCGGTCCAGAGCTTTCTTCATGACCTACAAAAGATATAGCAAGAAACCACATACAAATGTCCGTGTGCAGTCAATTCTCGCTAAGATATATGAGAACCAAACTGAGATTGAGAAAGAATAACATCACACAGGATTGCAATAAAATGGAAAATTCTCATCCCAAAACACGAGCATACATCGTGCTAAACTTTTCGTCCAAACTTCAGCTTGTATACAAGTAAGCTAGAAAGAACAGTGAAGCCTAGTGTCGCACCCCAGTAGTTAGATCCTTCACTCTCTCTTGCGTGCACTTGTTCTACAGTGTTAGATTCTTCTCTGCACGGTTTTGGTCCTTGCTCACGGCATTGCTGTGGTATCCATCTTGTGACCGTTCTCTCATGAACAATCAGCTGTTCTAAACAATATGGGGAGGTCAGCTCACATGTTCTGCTGCTGATGGTCAGAACAAGCAATGTCTTGGCCACACTGCCAGAACCTCTAAGCGAGCAGAGTAGATCAGACCACACCTTCATACGGCCATGTAACACCCCGGAATCCACAAACACCCCGGAGTGCTACTAAAACAAACACAAACATCCTCTATCAAAAAAAATATATAAATGATTCGGCAGCATCTCCTTTAAAAACATAAACAACGCGGAAGCATAAACATATACCAATAAATAAATCATTAAGGCATCACACTAGCAATCAAGCAACCTCAACCAGAATGAATGAATAAAGGTTTTAAGTTTAACCACCACTCTCATCAAAAGAATAGACTCGAATAAATAAGAATTAAACATCCATTATTACTAAGTATTGTGCAACACTCTAATTAAGGTAATGTGAATGACGTGCAGCTACTCCCATCCCGCCATGCCACTCATCAAGTACCTGGAAAGATTTAAGCAAGAGTGAGATGAAACATCTCAGCAAGCAAATTGTTTTGACAAGCTATTTAAACCACAAGTTGAATTAAGCAACGATTTAACCACATATAACAAGTCCTCAATGTAAATGAAATAATGACCTTCATGTAACCACAAATCGCTTCTCTATAATTAACAATTAAGCAACACAAGAGAGTCTATAAAAACAACTTCTTTCCACAATAACATGTATATGTTAATAACTTCAATGAACTTCTCTAATCAAGCAGAAAAACGAAATTAAGGAGATAGGTTCTGTAGAGACATGGAACAAAACTCAGATGGATTCGGTTTCACCTCTCCCTGGAGTGATTGCTGCAGAGGCAAAATAGGACTTCCCAACGATGGTGTTCAGCAATCACGATGAGGGGAAAACAAAGGAACGGGAGGCGGCGCACCATCTGAAGGAAGGAAACAGAGTTGAGATCGATAGAGGGAAAGGCAACATGGCTGGTTAGGGTTCAGCTGGGCTTGGGTTCCACTCGGATTGGGCTCAACTTGGGCTACACAAGGCCCATCTACTAGCTATTTCGTTTTTTCCTATTTTTGGGTGTTACAGGCCACATCTAGTACCAAACACATCACCTTCTGGAACTACAATCACTGCAAACTCTGAGTGAACGAGTGCTGGGTGATGACGGTAAGCTACAAAATCGGCACCATACTGCAATCCGGACCTTACAACCCAATTCTTCACTCTAAGGTGTTGGTACGCCTTGTACATCTCAGGGAACGGCTCTGATGTGGAGCACAGGTGATTCCACAGCTCCCCTTCATCCATCTGCTTCTTGTCCGCTGATTCAACTGCGATGCACTTCAAACATTGGCAAAGGAAGAACAGCTCCTCGGGTCCCAACTGGAACCATTGCCTCGCCTCCCGCAATTTCCACAGCTCGGCCAAAGGCGGCACGGTTCAGGAGCCCAGCTTGCTCGGGTGTGACCTCCAGAACCGCGTCTCCTCACTGGTTCGATAGAATCGCCAAAAGTTCAGATTGTCTCAGTGAAACCTGGAGCTCGGCAACAATACTGGACATGGGATTAGCTGCTGCAAGAGCTGCGAAGTCCTTGCCTTCTTTGCCCTTCTTCCATCTCGGCCCTGGCAAATCCATAACCTAACCACGGGGGAAGAACTCTTCTCGTGAGTAAGCAGAGATATGACGTGGAATCGGGTCAGAAAATGCGCCGGGCAGCAAGGGGATATGGTTTACCTGGAGCTGGAGGCCGGAGGAGCGTCGGAAGTGGGGGAGGATACTTGCGCCGCCAAGAGTTGGAGACGCCGGCGCCGAGGAAGTCATAATCAAATAAACTGCACACAAGCAATTTTTCAATACAAACAGCACCGCCTCACATTTTCGTATCTTTTTAAATACAACAGATAACATGGCAAATAAATACATATTTGGAAACTAGAGAACAAGATCTACAACTTTGGTATTCATCGCATAATTTAATTTCGACGCTTACGATTTTAAATCATGCATACAAACTGACTGACAGAATCTGTCAACAGTTTCAGGATACCGACCTTAGCAAAAGATATCTCCCAAACCACTTGTCCAAACTGGGAGTGTAAGCACTCTACAGAAAGATCATGCGAAGTGCTACAAAATCTTAGTTCACATCCCAAAGTAATTCGGCCTCTAAGACCAAAGAAAACAGCTTCTAAGACAGAGCCTCGCAACTGAAACTGTACAGATTTTCAGGCAATTTTCAGACATGACAGTAAAGTTCAGAAGTCCATAACTCCTGTTCTACTCAACCAAAAATTTTGCACAAGCACTTGTTGGAAAGAACTACGAAAGCTCTACAACATTCCTCATAACCGGATTTCTCAGTTCGGCTTCGAAGGACCCCAAAACTAGCTCGAAAACTACTGCTATGCAGTGCTGAAACTGCAGTATGACGGAACAGACAGTCACATTCAAAAATTCATAACTCCACAAATACTCAACGAAAACGAGCGCATAAATATGCGTTGGAAAGATCTATGGAAGATCTACGACTTTTATGAAGGTCAAATATTCAGGTTCTGCAGTTAAGAACCCCAGAAACAGATCGAAAGCGCAACTGTACAGAGGCTGAAACTGAACTCGATGCAGCATTGCTAACTGCAATCCTAGCCAGCGCTTGAGAACTAGAAAGAAGCCAGAAATCATTGATCCTGTACCTGAACGAGATCACGGTCCTGCAATTCCTATCTCCTCGCTCCCTGTTCTTTGTTTTGGCAGCCCTTCTCTAATCAAGCAGAAAAACGAAATTAAGGAGATAGGTTCTGTAGAGACATGGAACAAAACTCAGATGGATTCGGTTTCACCTCTCCCTGGAGTGATTGCTGCAGAGGCAAAATAGGACTTCCCAACGATGGTGTTCAGCAATCACGATGAGGGGAAAACAAAGGAACGGGAGGCGGCGCACCATCTGAAGGAAGGAAACAGAGTTGAGATCGATAGAGGGAAAGGCAACATGGCTGGTTAGGGTTCAGCTGGGCTTGGGTTCCACTCGGATTGGGCTCAACTTGGGCTACACAAGGCCCATCTACTAGCTATTTCGTTTTTTCCTATTTTTGGGTGTTACAGGCCACATCTAGTACCAAACACATCACCTTCTGGAACTACAATCACTGCAAACTCTGAGTGAACGAGTGCTGGGTGATGACGGTAAGCTACAAAATCGGCACCATACTGCAATCCGGACCTTACAACCCAATTCTTCACTCTAAGGTGTTGGTACGCCTTGTACATCTCAGGGAACGGCTCTGATGTGGAGCACAGGTGATTCCACAGCTCCCCTTCATCCATCTGCTTCTTGTCCGCTGATTCAACTGCGATGCACTTCAAACATTGGCAAAGGAAGAACAGCTCCTCGGGTCCCAACTGGAACCATTGCCTCGCCTCCCGCAATTTCCACAGCTCGGCCAAAGGCGGCACGGTTCAGGAGCCCAGCTTGCTCGGGTGTGACCTCCAGAACCGCGTCTCCTCACTGGTTCGATAGAATCGCCAAAAGTTCAGATTGTCTCAGTGAAACCTGGAGCTCGGCAACAATACTGGACATGGGATTAGCTGCTGCAAGAGCTAAGAAGTCCTTGCCTTCTTTGCCCTTCTTCCATCTCAGCCCTGACAAATCCATAACCTAACCACGGGGGAACAACTCTTCTCTTGAGTAAGCAGAGATATGACGTGGGATCAGGTCAGAAAATGCGCCGGGCAGCAAGAGGATATGGTTTACCTGGAGCTGGAGGCCGGAGGAAGCGGGGGAGGATACTTGCCCCGCCAAGAGTTCGAGACGCCGGCGACGAGGAAGACGCAGACGCAGGGATACGGGCCGTCAAAGCGACACGGGCCGTCCGGCTGGGCCCCCTCCGTGTTCGGCCTTAGCTCTGCGGCGGCCTGTAGCGGCAGACCATCATGCCCCCGGTTTTTGAGTGAATTAAATTTACGAAACTTCTATACGTTGCTTAGCTAAAAACATTTTGTCAATCAATCAATTTTATTATCCAACAGTGTGTAGGCACGCGGCTTTCTTTTTGCCTTTGCTGTTTTTTTTTTTTTGGTTGGACCTAATTCTTATTCCGTGTGTGTATGTTTCTGGTACTTTTTGAGTTGTGCGGCCCAGTTCGCTAAGGCTGGCATGGGTACCCCTTTTAAATCAGGCCAGTTCCTATAAAGGTTGTAACTATAGTCTATATTTTTTAAATTTAGTTTTGGTGTCAGTTTGTTTATGTTTTTAGTCAGCATTGTTTAGTTACATTGTACAATGAAATTATCCTATCACTTTGTAAGCTAAATTTAGATATTACAGGTTTAATTTTGCAAGAGATTTTTTCATAATCAAACATGCATATTGGCATAAGGTTTCTAGATCACCTAAATTGGCAAATCAGATTTCCTCTTCGGTACAGACCATGCAGAGAATATTCAATTCAAATAGGTATAATTTTTGTTTAGAACTGAATTTTGAACTGAAAACACTCAGATTTTCCTCTTACCAGCCAAAAGCATACTTAACACGTGGCACTATCCTATTTGTTGAAAAATTGACTGAAAGCAATTCAATTTTTAGTTGTCTAATGTATAGACAGTCGCTAAATTTATCTCAATTCAACCGCTTTCAACCAGGCTTTGATCCGTAGCATGTTGGGAGATTTGAGAACCATACCAAAACACTCGTGCAACGATTGCCGGTGGCTTAGTGACCAGCAACCTTCTCAAATCCGTCATGCAAACAAATAAACATAGGACACGTGGACAAAATGATTTTTCTTTTTGTATTGCATGATGTCATGATTATCCTCTCGATGGTTTCGTTTAGTACCATCATTGGGTAGTTGCTAGGTGAAATCGTAGTTACATTGACCGCCGTCAATTTTTATTCTAGCACTGTGTAATAGGCTATCAAAAACGTGCTTTTTAGACTTTGTTAATGTGTTTTCTAAGGTATTAATACGCTGAGTAGATGGTACACTTTGCCACAATAAACATTCCATAAGATTAATGGATGATAATAAGCTATCCCTTGTATGAAGGGCTATGCTACAATTTGACTTTGATACGGTTGTTTTACCCTCTTTTCCGTGTATGGGCTATGCTTTGATTGCAACTTTGCAAGCAAGTAGCAACTATTTTTGGGCATAGATGAATCTTGGCTCAACATTGCCTCTCTTGTACATAAAAAGAGGTAACAACATATGTCTGGGAACTGATTTGGGTCATTAGTACTTCCGCGATGTTTGTGTCATTTTGGGACTTATTCCTCCTTTTCCAACTAAAGCCATTTTTCCCTCTTGTTGTCGTACCGACGTGGTGCACAACGTAGGCTATTCCGCTGGAATCAACACGGATCATCAGCTTAGCTAGCGCCGCGATGCATTGGTGGTAAAAGTAGACAAATTACGTTTTGTTAGCAAAATCAAGGAAACACACACACACACACACACACACACACACAGCCAGCTAATTACAAGAACGGAGAGATTATGCAACAGTGCGTGAAATCACGGCAGAAAAGCATGGCATTGATCCTTGGTCAGGTAGCAGCAAAAGCAGAGATTTGAAACTGACGAAATCGGAGACAGCAAAACCTGAAACCAGGCCGTGGTTTGCGCCATAGAAAGCACAGGTAAGAAGCACAAGGCTCTCAACGGCGCCACCACTGCCCCTCTCCAGCCAACCACGCCTCTTCTCGCGGATCGGTGACGTGGCGCTGCCTGTGCCGAAAATATCTAGGAGCGTGTCTCTGGCCAGTGGGCCTCAACGTATCGGGCCCCGCCTCCACGCGGCACATGCGCCCCCGCCGCAAACTATCGACGCGGCAAGAAATTTTCCAAAATCCCGCCCAAGCCCCTGCTGCGGCCAGTTTCGCGCATCACCCCCTGTGTTTCCGCCCAACCACGAACGACACCTCCACCACTTGTACGTGGTCGGCGCTTTGCCCTAATCACCGCGTTGGATCAGTCCATGACACGGCGGGTTCTCGCTACCTTGGCCCCACACGTCATGCGACAAGACAAGCGAACGGGTGAGAAAAGCTGTGGTTCGGTCCGGAAATTCAAATTAGGAGTTGGATGCGGGCCCTTGGAGATTAGGGGGAATCGCAGATATGCCCTCGAGGAAGGGGAGGGCGCCCTTCTTATCCCCTCCTTGTCCTGCCTGCCTCTCTCGTCCTCCTCCTCCTTCCTTTCCCCTTCCCTCCCAGCCCAGGCTAGGCTATTGCCCTCTCCTTCCTCCAGGTGAGCCGCTGCTTCCTCCTCCGCGATCCCTCAATTCCTCGCCGTTTCGCCCGATTCGAGCTGGCTTTCGCTCCGCCTCGCGCGGATCTGACCTCCTCCGTCGCTGTTTCCGCAGGAATCAGCCATGAAGGGGGCCAAATCCAAGGGCGCCGCCAAGGCCGATGCCAAGTAAGAATCACGACCTTGCTTCTTCGTTCCTCTTGCATAAGATCTGTTCACGCGGCGAGCCGAAGATGCGATTTTGACATTTCGCTGTCCTCGTACTTGTGTAGGTTGGCGGTGAAGAGCAAGGGCGCGGAGAAGCCCGCTGCCCGGGGCAGGAAGGGAAAGGCCGGCAAGGACCCCAACAAGCCCAAGAGGGCTCCCAGCGCCTTCTTCGTATTCATGTGAGATCCTCGTTCCGTCGTCCCCACTTTTTTTTTTCTTCGCCTTTAGATAGATTCTGTTTGAAAGAAGTAGCTTTTTTTTTTGGTGTGTATTTTCCTGATCTAGTTACTTTTTGTTAGGGAGGAATTCCGCAAGGAGTTCAAGGAGAAGAACCCCAAGAATAAGTCTGTTGCTGCTGTAAGTTACCACCCGTTTATTTGTGACGGCACGCTATTTGACTTTTCTCTTGCTGTGTGCTGAACCTGCATGCGTGGATGTTGATTGTAGGACAAGGCTCCCTACGTGGCCAAGGCCAATAAGCTCAAGGCCGAGTACAACAAGGCCATTGCTGCCTACAACAAGGGCGAGGTATCTTCACTGACCTTGTTTATGATTTAAGTTTTCCTTGCCCCTGCATTCAAATCATGCACTACTAAGCATGTCGTTTCGTTTAACCGTTCAGAGCACTGCTGCTACCAAGAAGGCTCCTGCCAAGGAGGAAGAGGAGGAAGACGAAGAGGAATCTGACAAGTCAAAGTCCGAGGTAAATGACGAGGATGATGACGAGGGTAGTGAAGAGGTAATGCATACATCTGTTTTCGAAAACCACCTGCTCAATTTACTTCATGATGTTAGCTGCCTGAAAGTAGATGATGATAAGAATGCCCAAGTGCTACTCTATAACCAACTCAAAATGGATAATTTGTAGAATGCACAAGTTATGCTTGTCTTGAGTTGCCCTGGGTATAAGCTTAAAAATCATTGCATGCTTTGCAGGAGGAAGACGATGACGAGTGAGCTCGCTCAAGATGCTCCATTGAAGAATGGAGCGGTGACCCAAGGCAAGGCCCTGTGGCGGGAACTATAAGGAGCCTATCCAATCTACTAGAATTATTCAGTTTCACTCCACATCGTGATGTTTTACTTTTGTTGTCGTATAACGGATAGTGCTCCTTGTTGGCGCCACTGGCGGGTGCTTTGCGCAGTGCGGAATGTGTATGGCCCACTGGCAATGCCCGCTTGTACCTAGATTACTCTTTCCATTGTCATCGGCTAACATTGTGATAATATCAGTTTGGGTATGTTAGATGAAGTGATTGGCCTCTGTTTCTTTCGTATCCTTCCGTGTATCTCAAGACCCCCCATGTGTGCTTTATAGTTTGCTTAGATATCTGTTGTATGGCTGCTCCTGTCTTATCGTGGAATCTGCTGCTATCCATTGTGTGCTGCTGCTGTTATTAGTAGGTTGCTTCCCAAAGCTGAAGATTCAAATTGTTGTTCCCGTCTTAGCGATGTCTTTTTGAAGAATTGGAGTAAGCAAATGATTGGGGTGCTGTTGATGCGCAGTTGTTGTGAAATCGATGGATCGGTTGCTGCTGGCTAGTCCCTTTTTCGGGTACGAAAATGCGAATGTGGAAGAGCCTTGGTAGTGTTATGTTTATTAGTTAAGCAGCTCATTTAATTTAGTGGTTTGTGATTTCTTTCTGAATGTGCACTTTTAACTCCAAGGCTATGTCTGATTGCTGACAATTCCCTCTTAACGATGAACTATATGAAGGAAATCATTTTTGCTGATAAGTTTGATATTATAGTATAAAATTAGGCTTTTCTTTTAGGCGCATAATGATTCGTATGAACTCGATGCGATGTGCTGGATGGATCACTCAAGGTGCTAATCTGACGCCTGCCGCTTTACTCATCAGATGAAGTGATGCGAAGGGTAGTAAAACACGACAAGGGGAGCGTGGAGATCGGAATTTGAAGTTTTGGAGGGAGGCAACGTTACTGGTTGGCGGGGACCGCAGTGTCCTTGTGCCTGGGGCCTGTGCGGTGCTCAGTGTCTTTGTTGAAAATTTACAGGCAGGCAGCAGCACTGAGATGTGATGAGCTGCTGTAACGGTCGAGTCAGGCGCAATGGAATGGAGCCGTTGGAAGGATGGATATTTTCAAGCAGTCGGGGGGAGTGAGCCTGTGAGCGCCTTGTGTGTTGTGGTGACTGGGGAGCGACATGAATAGCGCAGATGTATCAATGCAATACAGGCATTTTGTTCCCTTTTTTTTTTGAAAAAAATGCAGCCATCTTCTATGTAGAGCAGTATGGCGCTAGGATGGTCATGGGTCGTTTGTCACAATTTAGTTTTTATGAATTGTATTAAACCATTTCTCGAGCAAGGCCTTCGTAGCATAGTGGTAGTGCGTTCGCTTCGTAAGCGAGAGGTCGCGAGTTCGATCCTCGCCGAGGGCTGCAATGACATTTTGTCTCCTTTCATTTTTCCCTTGTTCTACTTTCTGTCAAGGAGTGATTGCCGTCGTTTGTATATTTCTGGGTTTGCTTAAATTTTGATTAACCACTACAAAACATATAATAGTTATTTTCGGGCAAATCGTCGAGATTGGGGGAGTCCATTTGCAAAAATGCTGTATGCATGGCACCGCCCTCACTTCCATCCTACTAGGAGCTTCGCCACTATTTGCTGCCTGCCTCTGTCAAGCAATGGTATAATTTATATTGGAACAGTACAGGAGTCCAAACCCCATTTTTCAGGAGAGAATCCATGATCCCACTACTACCTGTTACGGTCATTGTTCAGACAAGCAGCCAGCCAACCTGGGAGTCAGTCCTCGGTCCTCACCTTCAGCTCTCGTCCTTTCAGACCACTCTGAACCTGGAAATTCCCTTTCCTCTTCGGTCTGTTCAGCAACACAACTGACTGCCGCCCAAATGAAGGAGAACGTGAACTGACATGACCACTTGAGTTGCCGCAAGTACGTACGAGTCGACCAGGACAGACAGGAGAAAGAAGCAGTTGTCTGGCCAGTCCAAAATGACCTTCCACCACCACGACGTTCGCCCTTTCATTATTTTTTTCCCCTTTTCCTTGTATATATTCTTGATCTACAGTGCTGGCGCAACCTCTTGGTCCACGCATGGTCGTGCGCGCGAGTTGTTCAGCCCAGGCTAACAACACCTCCTCCGAGTTCCTCTTGCGACACACAGACGTGCTTCCCTGAATCTCGCTCGCCATGGCCGCCTTCTTGCCTGCAGACCTCAAGGTATATCTCCTCTAAAAGTTTCGTCTTCCATTCGCCCTTCTTCTTCTCAATCCCGTCCACTGTTCTCGTTTCACCTCTTCAGATAAAATCGTTTTATTTCTCGCTAAACCTTCCTCTTTATATGAGTCCAACTAATGCTCTCTCAATCAAAGCACGCGGTTATCGGTGGTACGTGCATTGTTCTATGTTCCTTCTCTATGCATGTTCGATTGCAACAAAGATCCCTGCCTGCTTTTATGAGTCACTCGTCATTTTGCATTCATGTCATGCTATATGTTCAATTATCAACTTTTACCAAAATAGTCAGATTTCATTGTGTCATGCTGCTGCACCTCGACCTTCTGCAAAGAATAGACATCATACCTTTTTCATCCTTTTATGTGCCGTACCAGGAATTTTGAAGGTATTGTAGTACTCACAAAAAGAAGAGGGTCAGAAAAGAAGCAGGAATATTGAAGACAACCACTTCCATATGTCAGACATCTTACTAAAAACTCTGACGTAAGAACAGAGTCCATAATATTGTGGAAGTCGGCAAGCAGAGGAAGGCAAGGCCATGGTGTGTTCGAAATCATATCCTACGTATGCACTGGATTTTTTTTTCTTCTTCGTTCAGTGCATGTATAAGAGAGCTTACTCTGTCCTGCTCTTCCATTAGCGTCATTTTCATCAAGACTTGAAGCTCCACATAATTCTAGTCTCGAGTTTCCCTTGTCCCACGATCTCGCAATGGTGTGTTTATCCTACATCCAATATCTCTCAACGACACACTATTCCTCGAAATGTTTATCCAAGTTAACATGGGCTCCTATGTCCTTAAAGGATGCAGTTTGCACATCATTGCTTCAGTACATGTATTTCTTCAGTCTTGTAGCACTGCAATGTTTGCTTATTGTTTGCTTTTACCAATATTTTGTTACCAGATGAATCATCAGCCATCCAAACGAAGTACTCCTCACGACAGAATGATTGCCCAAAAGGAGATACCCAGCCAGCCCAGTGTCATTGCCCGACTGATGGGCATCGACGCAATCCCGATGCCAGTAAAGCCTGCAGGCATCATCCAAGCAGAACAAACCAGCAACCTGAAATCGCCACCCAGGAGCACCACTACTGAAATCAAGGTCATCTCAGCTCGTTCTGCGCCATTCAAGCAAGCCAAATGCAGCTTACTGTCATACCGCAGCAGAGCTGGAGATTCCAAGCGTTGTCTGAAGAAGATGAGAATAACCGGAAGACCACGTTCACGCCAGCGTCATCCACAGGAGGACCTGCTTCAGAAGATCAAGGAGGATTTCCAGTCCTGGCAAGCATCCAAAGCGCTGGAGAGTGCAAGAACAGCGACAGTTTTAGGGAATAACAGTAAGCACTTGGATGGTAGGTTCATTCAGATAATCGCGCAGGAGAGCTTGCGCAAGGAAAAGATGGCAAGATACGGGTACGGAAACAACAAACATGTGTTACAAAATGA
The DNA here is from genome assembly GCA_000970635.1 of Eragrostis tef. Classification (NCBI taxonomy): domain Eukaryota; kingdom Viridiplantae; phylum Streptophyta; class Magnoliopsida; order Poales; family Poaceae; genus Eragrostis; species Eragrostis tef. The sequence goes on from LAPY01001825.1 coordinate 75,725, forward strand.
GTGTTCGATGAAGAATGTTGTGCAAACAAGTGACTGGGGAAATGCAACAAAGGTCGCGGCTGAAGCAAAGTCTGAAGAGAAAAAGGTCATCACAGAACTAAGAGTAAATCACTATGCAGCATCTGAAAAATTCAGAGATGTAGAGGTAGACAAGGAAGAACATAATCGTAGAACATCTGAAAAGTTGCGTTCACCTGCACAGATAGTGCTCCTCAAGCCTAGTTCTGACATAGACGTCGGTGATAGAGAAGTGTTGTTTGGATTGTCAAAAGTGAAGAGAGATGACAACATGGAAGAGTTTCTTCAGAAGGTAAAGGAGAGGCTTCAGAAAGAATTGAACTATGTCCTTAAAGGATGCAGTTTGCACATCATTGCTTCAGTACATGCATTTCTTCAGTCTTGTAGCCCTGCAATGTTTGCTTATTGTTTGCTTTTACCAATATTTTGCTACCAGATGAATCATCAGCCATCCAAACGAAGTATTCCTCACGACAGAATGATTGCCCAAAAGGAGATGCCCAGCCAGCCCAGTGTCATTGCCCGACTGATGGGCATCGACGCAATCCCGATGCCAGTAAAGCCTGCAGGCATCATCCAAGCAGAACAAACCAGCAACCTGAAATCGCCACCCAGGAGCACCACTACTGAAATCAAGGTCATCTCACCTCGTTCTGCGCCATTCAAGCAAGCCAAATGCAGCTTACTGTCATACCGCAGCAAAGCTGGAGATTCCAAGCGTTGTCTGAAGAAGATGAGAATAACCGGAAGACCACGTTCACGCCAGCGTCATCCACAGGAGGACCTGCTTCAGAAGATCAAGGAGGATTTCCAGTCCTGGCAAGCATCCAAAGCGCTGGAGAGTGCAAGAACAGCGACAGTTTTAGGGAATAACAGTAAGCACTTGGATGGTAGGTTCATTCAGATAATCGCGCAGGAGAGCTTGCGCAAGGAAAAGATGGCAAGATACGGGTACGGAAACAACAAACATGTGTTACAAAATGAGTGTTCGATGAAGAATGTTGTGCAAACAAGTGACTGGGGAAATGCAACAAAGGTCGCGGCTGTAGCAAAGTCTGAAGAGAAAAAAGTCATCACAGTACTAAGAGTAAATCACTATGCAGCATCTGAAAAATTCAGAGATGTAGGGGTAGATAAGGAAGGAGATAATCGTAGAACATCTGAAAAGTTGCGTTCACCTGCACAGATAGTGCTCCTCAAGCCTAGTTCTGACATAGACGTCGGTGATAGAGAAGTGTTGTTTGGATTGTCAAAAGTGAAGAGAGATGACAACATGGAAGAGTTTCTTCAGAAGGTAAAGGAGAGGCTTCAGAAAGAATTGAAGGTGAAGTGTACGAGTGATCTCAGCACAATAGCTTGGGCAAGTGAACCAACTCATGTCGCTCAAAACATTGGAGTGCAGATTAAACAGACTGTCACAACGGATCTCGGTAAAAGATTGTCCCGGTCGGAGGCTTTCCGCGCTTTCAGAAGTGACCGCAAGCGTAACCATGCGACTACAGGAGCAAAACATGCATCTCCAGAGCACATCATGATCAAAAACGCAAGGAGCATCCCATCTCGCAGGCCCAAGAATTTCACCCCAAGAACCGCAACCGTGTCACCGAACAAAGATGATGAAGAATCAGTGGACTCGTTTCCGATCAGGTCTAGAGAAAGGGTCATGTCACTGACAGACGTGACTCTGACAGGAATTGGCTTTGATGAGCAAAGTTGGACAAGTGAGTGCCTGATGAAGAACGATAATGTTGACAGTGAGGTGCCAGTCGGCACTGACATTTTATCACAGCGCAAACTAGTTCGATCGTTCTCTGCACCGGAGTCTGGACTCTCCCGTAGTACATTGTTTTCAGATGAAAGCGTGGGCAGCAGAAAGCATGGAGCTTCAGATATAGCTTCTGAAAGTGGTACAATGACAAGTAGGAGCAGTAGTTTCAGCTTTAGAGAGACGGTATCGAGCCTAAGGCACAGTTTCAGCTTGAGAGGGAAGCTGTTCGGGAGGAAGAAGAAGCCGTCTTTCGAGGAGCTTTACCCACAGCTGGCAATCGGCATGTCACCTTCACCTTCTGAATCCTTCAGACTGTATAATATTCCACAGGCAAGTATATCTCCAAGATTAACGTTAAATATCCTTTCCTAGAATTTGTCAAAGTTTCAGTCTGACAAAAATGGAATGACCCAAAATCTGTTGCTATTAGGCTAATTTCGCCGAGCTGCCTCCGAGCCCAGTGTCCCCTTTGGAGGTCATAGGCCACAGTTCCCGCCATTTCTTCAGCGATTTGAACTGCAACTTGCCAGGTATGACAAAGCTGTTCATTCAAAACAAAAAAGGAATGGCAAAGCTTCAAAGCTGTATACACAAACAAAAATTCTGGCACTTAATTTTCATCGGCTAAATGACTTTTGAGCATAATGGTTTGCAAACTTCGTATAATG
>LAPY01001826.1:28297-44162 GCA_000970635.1 Eragrostis tef
GAGTGTCCCGCGCCCACGCACTCGGGAACACATAATTCCCGAGTGCCTGGGTGCGGGACACTCGGGAAAAGTACTCCGGCCGTCAGACGGTAACGTCGCCCGTTGGCAGTGGGGCCCGCTGGCTACATTTCCCGAGTGCAAGGGTCGCTGGCACTCGGGAAAACAACTTTGACCCCGAGTGCTTCGCGTTTCCCGAGTGTCTAGGTGACAGGCACTCGGGAAAACGCCATGTTGCCCGAGTGTGTAACTTTTCCCGAGTGCCTAGGTGCTGGGCACTCGGGAAAAGCCCACGTTGCCCGAGTGTATAACTTTTCCCGGGTGTATTCCTCGCGGCACTCGGGAAAAGTGATTTTTCGCGAGTGCCCGATAGAATACACTCGGGAAAAGTTGAGACACTCGGGGCATATCCGATTTCCGGTAGTGTATTCTTAAATATATGATGTCTAGGACTCACTTGCAAGAAGAAAAAATGATGTCTAGGACAACAAATCTGATTTCTAATGACATTAATTAAATTTGTTGTCCTAAACTTCATATGTTTAAGAATGGACGAAGTGTTACATATGTCACTTACTGAGTAGAGTAGTGGTAACTTTGTGGAGAGACCCAGAGACCCCATGAGATGATGCGAAACGAGCTAATACTACTGATGATCAGAATCTAACAGAGAAAATTGGATTTTTTTTTTGTTGGGGGGTTCCCTTGTTTTTTTTGCGAAAGGTTCTGCAACTTCTAGTCTCGCGAGATTTACACCAGGCACCACAAAAAAGTTACTTAAACAAACAGCGCTGGTGCCGTCATAATTTAAACGCCATCATGTATGCTCAACTCACTTGAACGGGACATGTATTGTATGTACGTCATCAATTCAAATCGTAAAGAGTTGGCACGACCACGTGCTAGGTTTCTATTGTTATTATCCTTTCACACGTGCAACAGGGGCGTCACAGCTTTGCCTTTTAATATAACAATTTATTTGGCCAATTGACCATTCTATATAATGTGCAGCCTCCATCATAGAATATACCATTTCTGCCTAATGCCTATATATGTTCATAGACACACAATTTGTCTAGGTGTATACCTACAAATCATATGTCAATGTGCATAAGTAGAAATGCTTATATTTCAGGATGGAGCTAGTTTCTATTAGAATTTGATCTCTCAAATTAAGGATGAAAGCAAAAATGGCATTTATCAGATAATCAATGCTCGTTTTTTATTTTTTCCGACCGCAGTAGTTGAAACTGGTATACCAAAAAAATGAAAACAAAAGTGAAAGTATTTGGTGTAAACAAAAATGAAAACGATTTTTGAATTTACCAGTCATTTTTGACAATTTCCGCTTTTTAGGCCGTACATTACCGCTTATATTTTACCATTTTCTATTAGTCTAGCCAACCAAATCTATATTATAATTTAAATAGGCAACAAATCAACCAACCTAGTACTATATATTATATTCCAAATAGGCAATAAATCAAAAGTGATTTAAGCCTAATCTTAGCATTCCCTTCTCACTTCATATTTTTATACACGACTGTCATTTGTGTGTTACCGATATTTAATATCAATTTCCAAATCCATACCACATGTTTTTGTCGTGGTAATTGTATCTTTGATATTCCTGTAATACCGATGCCATATTTGTTTCCGCCAGTACCGCTATCGATTTTGCTATCAAGAAAAATATGAAATTGAAAACGGTTTTGCCTTTTTCCAATCGTTTCCCGAAACCGTGTTCATCCCTACCCCAAATGATGAAAGGCATGCTACTTCGGTGTTTACTCTGAAATATTTCATGGTTTCGAGGGTACGTTTCCAGATGCGGTCTATGGTATGTTTCAACATATTACTGCATCCCATTGTTGGCTGAACTATTAAACTTTACTTAGTTACGTTCTGGGCAGCGTGCATGCAAGTAGCCGCCTCAAAGAAAACAAAAATGATAACACTAAGTCTTTGTTTAAATACCATTTGCGACTTGTTAAGTAGTTGAAGAAAGCTCGAGTTTCAAAATAAAGCTACTAATGATGCTCCATAACCTTTGTACACTAGCTAATTACTTAACTAGCATCCTGTGGAGCTTAAAATGAAAGGAGACAGAGGGGGTTTCCTCAGTCGAAGTAAAAATATATTTCCTAGGTGGATCACACCAGCACGCATTTGGAAATTCGTTTGGAAACTACACATTGAAAGGAGAGGTTGTAGCTTATCTTCACTAACTCAATTGGAGAAAGGTGAATAAAGCATGAAGGTGAGAAATGTACTTGGTGGATAATATAAAAGAATGAAAGGGCCTTTTGTGCACAGAAAGAAGGAATATTTCTGAGCAATCATCTAGTCATCTTCAATTCATATTGGTAAACAGGACAGACAGATAAAGTCGAGTAGAAAACTTTTGCTGCAGTGGGCCCTCAGTCATCTGGTCATGAAACAGCAAGACATAAAGCACGAAATTGCCATGTACTTCGACCGGTGGTTCAAAGTTTCTGACAGTGTTAGTGGCGTGTTGATATATATATGACATTCACAAGTGGCAATGTACTCCACCTGATGAGTTTAGTTATTTATCTATGTGACAGAGCGCACTTGTACTAACATGAGAACCCTCTTATGTAGTAGTATGAGGGATAAAAAATACGAGTGCATACTGCAAAAATAAGAGGTCAGTACCATCTAAGAGCTGCATAAACAATATAAGGATCTATGAGAGAAACCTAGCTATGTATATGTTGATTGTTAGGCAGATTTCATAAATAGGTACATACATCCACATCGAACCCTCATTTGAATACTTGTTGTTTTAGGTACGTCAGAAGTCAAATTTTTCTACATCGAACAATAAATTGATGGAATTCGTATTTTAACAGTATAAGACTTATACCATTAGAGTCATCACTTAGGAACAAATTTGTCTAGTTTAATTACTATTGTGAAACAGAGGTAGTAATAGATATTTGCATGATGTTCAAAGGTAGCAATTAAATTCCCTTGGGAACAAAGAAAAACTCCTGTTCTCCCAACCGGGTCCTATTTGACCTCTTGAAAATACGACCTTCAATTCAACTATGCCGATCTTAAGCAAACAGTGTACAGGGGATTGAGGCCTGGTTGCTTGGCTGAAACTACCTGTCTGCATTTGCCTCTTATTACAAGTGAAAAAACAAAAGAAAAGGCAAAATATTTAGATACTGGTGTCCTTTTCATGTCAAGTGTATCATATACCACAAATTATTAGTATAAGAAAGGAAGAAGAAGAAGAAGAAGAAGAAGCTTGCAGCATGTCTTTTCCTGCCTAGTACCGCAGGCAACATCGGCCCAAAGCATAAAAGGCTGAAGGGAGACGTGCACATCAGGGGTTGAACCGGTCTACCGCGCGAAATTTCTCAACAATCCTATCCTCCGTCCATTCCAAGACATTGCCTCCAAACAGTCAAAGTATACATGCATCAATAGAGGACAAGAGTGTGCAGACTTTAGTAGTGGAAGCCGTCAGAAATCAGAAATCCAGCCGTATGTGAGAGAGTAGTGGCCAAGTTGCAGCAGGCACAAACTCCTCTTCGCTCTTGCGCAGCTTTCCGTCTCTGTCTTCTCTATTAGTACTTAAAGGACCAAATATTCAAAGAAGTGTTGGCACGGTATGATTTGAAGGTTTTCTTAACCTCTTCTGGGAATGTGGCATGTAACGCTTATCCTATGCACATTGTTTTCTTGGGAAATTAATGCTGTATGTAGGACTTGGCTTATTGTATGACTGCGCTAATTAAAACTGCCTTGATCTGCGGCTGCGCCATGGCACTGATTTCATCAATGCATCATATAGTTTTTGCTTAAACTGGTGCTGATTCTTTTACATGAAAATATATTATGTTAGGATTAAGTAGGATTTGGTACATGCTAGCACCCATAACAATCTAATCGATCAGATAATTTTTTTGCGACGATATCGATCAAATAAATTAACTAGCGGAGGGAGTAGGTACACACCAGCACACTCATAACTATCTTCCAATCAAAACCTATTTATCTCCGTAATGAAGGGGGCAGAATAAAATTATGTACATGCTCAATGGAATATGATTGCTAGAATGCGCCTTTTCTTGCCACCTGTTGAAATTACGCAACAAGAAAAGAGTAATTAACAAGTAACTTCTTAGTAGCTTTTTGAAATGGGGTGGAGAAAGGTAACAAGAAGTTTCATGAGACCTTACTAAAATTACAGATCGAATAAGTTAATTCTTCTCTCTATAAAGCACAAGTCTAGTAAAAAGTTACGGCAGGGAACAGCGGGCTCATGCTTTTTATTTAAGAAAACAAATCTCGTGTTTTAAATAATTGAAGTAACTAGAGCAAGCTGTTCATTTTTTGATACATGCGAACATTTTCTTCCAAAATTGATCCCTGGCTAGTGCGTCTTATCAATCTTACAAATGAACTAAAGGAATATTTTTCCACCGGAGCTGATGATTCAGCCGAAATAGAGTAGTGTGGATCATCAGCAGTCATGGAAAATCATTGTTATGTCCATTATTAATTAGAAACAGATTTAGTCTGATGCTTACAGAAATTGTAAACCAAAGCGCAACATGACCCCTTCGTCCATATTGGCGGTTACCTCAGGTGGCTGGTATCCTTGAAAAAAATAAGGAGGCCAGGGACCCATTGACCAGACGAGGGGGAAAAGGTAAGAGGAATGGTATGGATGCATCTGAAATTCCCAAAAATATAAGGACCCGAATGTAAAAGGTCCTAAAACGCCCCCATCCTCTCCTTATAAATAGCTCCAAGAATCACAAGGAGCAAGAAGGCCACTTCTGGGTACTTTTGTATATAATCCTCATTGGATCAGTTACAAAGCTCTAGCCAGTATCTAACTCCATAAATTAAGCTAGCTCTTGCTAGCTAGTAGCAGCCAACGAAGGATTAGATTCCAACGGAATTGGGTTCCGGCCAGTTACACACCAGCAAATTGAGCACCTTATCTTGTGCCATATCTCCCAAATCTAGAGCCTTCAATTGCATTAGAACCAGTGGACTAATGCAAAGGAAGAGATTCTTGGGGTCAGTGGCATGCACCTGGGAGAAGCTGGTGACATCAGGAAGAAGACCAATTGCTGGGTGTGATGAGGAGTTGGAGTTGCTCTTGGATTTGTGCACTTGAGGTAAGCTTGCTAATATCTCTATCTGCCTATATTTGTGCCGCCTGTACTAAGTTTTGTTCAGGTTGTGACCTTGGTTTTTAGTTTTGTGCGTAGGTCCTTTCTCAGCTGAGGAAATTGTTCTTCTCGAGACAAGAGAAGATGGCACCGCCTGCATCGTCATCTCCGTCGTCGGCCACCATGGTTTGCGCAAGGCAGGGACGTCTCAAGCAACGCTATGACGGCTGCTATCGCCTTGTCTCAGGGTAATCTAATAACTTGCCAAGATGTATTAATGTCCACCTTGTTTCTTATGTCTTTCGTTGATTAAATATCCACATACAAGGATCGATGGAGATGAACAATAATAATTTTAGGAATAACGACGAGGAATGTAAAATTACTGTCCCACATGCGATCACAATAAAGTTTAGATGAGTAGCTCAAGCTTGTGTAATCTTCACTTTTTGCTGAAGGAGTGATGCTTGATGCTGAAATGAATAGACGGCGATCAAATGATCTGATCGATAACATACACAGCAAACACTACAAGATACATCTTCAATGGATGGGTGATGATCTTACATTGTTTTTTCCTGTAACAGATGCATCCCTTACATGCTGCAGGAGGATGACGGAGAAAGTACCTGCCAGGATGGGTTGGACAGGCTGCAAGTGCTCATGATCTCAACGCCGAAGCGAAGCGATCTCATCTTCCCAAAGGTGAGGCAACAGAATCATATATGATCGTACACATGCTCTAAGTAATCATGTAAAGAATCAGAATATACAAAATAATTGTTCAATTATAAGTTCTTGTATAAGCTCCTCAGACCAATCAAGTCCCAAGAAAAGAAATTGCCATGGAAAAGCTCTTGTGATAACGCCATGTGCGTTGGCTGGTGTTTCATGCTGCAGGGTGGATGGGAGGACGACGAAAGCGTCGACGAAGCTGCCTGCAGAGAGGCCTTCGAGGAAGCAGGCGTCAAGGGCATTATAAGCGTAGGTGCCTTGACCAAAATCATGACGTGGCACGCTTTTCATTTATAATAGTAATATAATACCGTTTGGGCTACTAGAGTATGATACATGCCTGCAGTGACATATTTGGAGTTTTGTGATTTTTATTTACATTGATGCATCACGTTGGATAGATTTGAAAGGATAGGTGACAAGCACATGATGAGTTATTGTCATGGCTGTCTATATAGTTTGTCACAGATAGAATGGTCAAGTAATGGACGCCGTCTTATTAGAAAATTCAATTTCCTAACTATCTGATGCCAACAAGTTTAATGTACTGTTTTGGTACAAGATAAAAAACGCTGACATACAACAAGGGCCTCCATATACATATTCATGGGATGAGTTTCCTAGATTTAAATATTCCAAAGGCCAGATGATGAGCAGGGCCAAGCTGAGTTTTCATTATTGCTTCTAATAGCAACAAATACACAATTGTTGGATGGCCAAAACAACCCATACGCATAAGAACCCTTATGCTAATCTAGAAAGAAAAAACATTGAAATAACCGTTGCACATGATTTCCATGTGGTGGCATGGAATATTCAACATCATTTCAAACCGTGCCTCACATCTAGTAGCATCCCTTTTCTCTGAGGCAAGGACTCTGAAATAACTAGAATAGATTGTTCACAACTTGTTTGCTTCATAGAAGAGAGAATCTCACTTATTTTCGCACCTGAAATCAAGTTTGCTATTGAAATGGCATCTGCTATTGAAAGATGCACATGCTTCGGTCCACAATTCATTGTCAAAATATTGAACTGATGATATTCAAGGGTAGAGTTAACAACAGAAAATGGCTCTAATTCAGGCAACACCTCTGGGAGAATGGATCTTCAAGAGCAAGAGCAAGCAGAACAGCTGTGGCTTGAAAGGGGCTTGCAAGGGCTTCATGTTTGCACTCCAGGTCACAGAGCTGCTGGAAATATGGCCTGAGCAGGTCACCCACGGCAGGAGATGGGTGAGCATCTCATTCTGCAGCGACAACAAACTGGTATTTGTAGAGACTAGATTAATTTGGTGTCAGCAGCTCATACAGTTCCTCGTCAATTGTGTAGGTACCAGTCGAGGAGGCGTATGGTCTCTGTCGATATGACTGGATGCGAGAAGCGCTGGACAAACTGAAGGAGCAGCTGCTGTTTGAGGGCAACTTCAGGCCAACAGCGTCCCTGAAGTTGGTGGACTCGTCGAGCATCTGCATGGTGATACCGGCTGTCGCCGAAGGGGCCGTAGCGCTGTGTTGATGCTGCTCTCACTCCAATGGAAATTGCCAGCAGCTTATGATGTCACCTGCAGAAAGAGTTGCAGCGTCAGAACCTTGTGGCATCACCAGAGTATGACCTGCAGATGAGACGATTAATAGCTATTCTATGTTGCTGAGAACTAGTTTAAGGAAAGGAGCTAACAGTTTTCAAAATTCATTTGTTGAATGTATCTGTCTTACGAATGAAATGCAAATTTGACAACTATAACTTGTTCTTGAAAGCTGCAACAATTATGTGATTAATCTGATGCATGCCAAAATACTATAGGGACAATGGAGTCAAACAGTACAGTTCATTTCACCACAAAAGTAATTTCATGAAAAAGTTTATTTCACCACAAAATTAATTTCATTCAACCCAAAACATGGTACATAATGATACTAACAAACGGGAAAGGTAGTATGAATCAAATGTGGTACCATTTGAAGTCAAAAGTACCTAATGATGAATACATCCAAAAAGTCATGGCAAGGATTTCGTACACCAAATGCCAGTGAATAATTCACTGGATCGGTTAGCACTCCATGCAGCTCAGAAGTTAAAGTCGGACGCATTCAGTCAGTTGGGAAATGAAATGATATATCTCAAAGCTGATTCTATGTATTCTACTGCTTGTATGTAAACTGTTCTGACAAACCATGTACCAACGTTACAGAAGCACTCAAGTGACTCAACCCACTTATTCAGAAGAATAACTTCTGTGGAATTGTGAGCTGTAGAGGAGAGCTGAAATGATTAAACTATTATCCTCTGTTACTTGATTTTCTGGTAACAGCAGCACGCAAATGCCCTTAAAATTAATGCTTGCTCATATTTGTTTGATTCAGTAGTGAGTTGTTTTATATCTTAACTTTGTAACCTGAACTCCTCATGCATTGTGTCGTTTGAGAAACTACACTGATACAGGCCTTCGTTTGATATTATATCAATCTTTGAATGGTGAGCATCTTTGTGCTTAAAGTCACCATGCTATGTGCAATGATTTCTTCTGGAAGACTTATTCAGCACATGATTTCACCTCAACACTCAGCATCCAGTATTTAAATATTTATAAGTAGAGTGAAGCTAAAAACTGGAAATGATTATTATTCACTTGACCCACTGGCCACTGAGCCAATAGATCTTCAAGAGCAAAACCAAGGACAGCTTTGGCCTTCTAGATGCCTGCAAGAACTTCATGTTTTCACTCCAGGTCACATAACAGGAGTCATATGGCCTGATCAGGTCACTCACAGTGGGAGATGAGCTATCTGCCACTTGAGTCCATATCAGCAATTCATGCAGTTCTCGTTCACGAGTTTGCATTTCTCTGCCGATGCGATTGGACACCAGAAGTACTGACCAAATTAAAGCGGAATCTAATGTTCAAAAGCAACTTCAAGGCACTGAAGTCACCGGAGATGCTGGAAAAATCAAACCAGTTCAGGGTGATGTCGGTTGTAGCGGACCTCACTCCAATGGAGGCGGTGATCAGATGTGCTAATAATCTGAACTTCCAGGAGCCAGTGTTCTAATGCTCCCAATGGTTCAGATTTCTCTCAACCACCTGCAGAAAGAGATGAAATGTCATATTAAATGTCTCAGCTTGTAAAATTAATAACTGTTCCATGCTGCCGAGAACTAACTGAAAGAAGCTAACAAGTTTCACATTTCATTTTTTTACTGTTTCAGCCTTCAGAACAAGGTGCAGTTTTGACAATTATAACTCACCTTGAATGTTACCAGAATTATCTGGGACAACAGAATTCAGAGATGTAGAAAACTGATCACTCTGCAGGTTAAAAGAGCAGGAAATTGTTTCAAAGGGCAATGGAGTTAAGAGAACAATTACATGTGTTTATCACAAAAGAAATTTCATTTAAAATCTGAGACACGCCAGATGGAGAAGCACATATCACTGGTGGCAAAGAATATTGAATCACTGGCTGTGCACTGAATATTGAATCTGATGTAGATGATGAAAATGTACAGTAAAATAATACGAGAAGCAGAGAAGGTACTTGCGAAGGGTGAAAAACTAATAGGATTCAAACGTTATACTATCTGAAGGCCAAAAATAAATATTTGCATAATCCAAAAATCAGGAAAATGATTGTGTTGGCAATGCTAATGAAAAACTTTAACATATGAATCAAATGATGTACTATCTGACAACCAAATATTCCCTGCTGAATTCCATATGTAAGTCAGGATACGGACTTGGTACAAGACTGCAAGAAAATTATTCACTGAAAAACAAGGTCAATTAGCATTCTACACGGGTTACAATCTAACACATTCACTCAACAGGGAAACAACATGATACACCTCAAAAGCTAATTCTAAATGGTCTGCTGCTTGTTGATTGCTCCTATTCAATAACACATACATGTACAGTTAATGGACTCCACTTAACCCACTTATTGAGAGCAAAAAGCATGCAGTTGAATTGTGAACTATATACAGAGAGATTGCCATTTATAGAATCAAGGATCTGTTTTCCTCTTCTTTGATAGGGGGCTAAATGCAGCTGCAGGATCGAAGGAGGCAGAACCACCGTTTCGCTGGCCCAAACTACCAGCTACCACCGAGTCGCTCACCATGTCGAAGTTTATTTTCCTGCTACTGCTATTGCTGCAATTTAACATGAAAAGACATTATACCAATTAGTGTCGTAAACATAACTTGTACAACATAAGTATTTTGTAAGCTAACATACTAGTTCAGGCGGCTATTTATAGCAGCCAAATCTTTAGATGGGCTCTGATAAGCATGGGTGCCTTCACCGATGCATGCATAAAAACTCCTGGAACTTGGTGAAAGCAGTGCATCCATCTGACAGGAGGCAGAGAGAAGCATGGTTTAGTGTCACCGCAAAAAAAAAAAGAAAAAAAGCATGGGTTAATGGAGCAATGAATGCAGCAAAGTGTTGAGTGTAAAATATTCAATTACATTACCCTAGCCCATGGTTAAACCGAAAAGATGCTATCAAGATGCCTAGTAACTATAGTGCGACATGAAATGGGCACATTTTTCCCTGAACTTGAAAAGACTACTAGGCTTAAGGTAACTTAAAAAGTGAGATGTGGTGAACAATCTGTTGCAGTAAAGTGTACTTCCAACCAAAGGAATTTAGATGCTTGCATCCAAAAAATTGTCCTTGTTTTTTCGAGCCAATAAAAGTGTCTTTATCATATATCATGTCAGGAGTAACCTAACAAAATTGTGGAGACTTGCAAACAAAATACATAAGAATTTCAAACACACTAGTAAGTTAGACTCGCTGGTCAGAAGCAAGAAAAAGAGGAGAGCTACATAGGAAGTTCGTTCTTGAATCGTGATCTTACTACCTCACCAAAACCGATTGGAAGTGTATGAGCCTGCTTAACAACTTAACAGTACTATAAATAAATTGCAAATAGACAACATATAAAGATATATAGCATAGAACAAGAAAAGACCTTGGTTTGCCTCAGAGGAGAGACATAAATATTATGAGACGACGATACTTTCTTTGGGGACATATCTGGTAAATTTGAGAAAGGAGATGGCTTGGGGGATCCAGGGATTTGGCCTGCAGAGTAAATTAGTAATGACAACAAATACCCATAGAAATAGGAGTTCGAATTGATAAGGGGTATAGTGCATACTATTAGTGTTCTTCTTGTCTTCTGTGCGGGTACCAGAAGGGGCTAGCACAACCAGGAAAGGCTTGGCTGCTGGAACAAACACCTCATTGTAAAAAGTAATGATATCAATATGTCGGGATCCTAGACTCTGTTGACATGGAAAAAGAAAACATGTCAGAAAAAATAAACAGCAATAAGGATAAAATTGGAAACTTGGGAAAAACGATCAGAAAAGGTGAAATATCGAGGCCCAGGCACATACCCCATTGCAATTTCTAGTCCCAACATAGACACTTAAAAACACTTCTGGTTTGCATTGTGGCTCTTTCTTGTAATTGTGAAGTATCTCTCTGAATGACAGTGGTAACTGGGTAACCTGTCGTAGAAGGCATCGTCACCAAAATAACAGGGAAGTGATAAAAGGAATATAAAAGACATACATTAACTAGCATATGTGATACCTTCGCAAATCCATAAAGGCAGCACAGAATTAGTTGGTCGATATGTCTATTAAAAAATAATGATGTCCTTTGATCAAGAATCTGCTTAAAGACGTTGTACACATGCTCTGTCTCTTCCACATGTTGAAGCCTTTCACACAAGTTTCTAATTCTAATAGCAGCCAACTTCAAAATCTGAAACAAATTGAATACAATATTTAACCTTTAAAACAATACAAATTCATAGATATTAGATATGAAATTCTAGTTACAATCTCCATACTTTGGTGAAGAATATTTGGACCGTTAAGCATGGTTTAGTGTCACCGCAAAAAAAAAAAGAAAAAAAGCATGGGTTAATGGAGCAATGAATGCAGCAAAGTGTTGAGTGTAAAATATTCAATTACATTACCCTAGCCCATGGTTAAACCGAAAAGATGCCATCAAGATGCCTAGTAACTATAGTGCGACATGAAATGGACACATTTTTCCCAGAAATTGAAAAGACTACTAGGCTTAAGGTAACTTAAAAAGTGAGACGTGGTGAACAATCTGTTGTAGTAAAGTGTACTTCTAACCAAAGGAATTTAGATGCTTGCATCCAAAAAATTGTCCTTGTTTTTTCGAGCCAATAAAAGTGTCTTTATCATATATCATGTCAGGAGTAACCTAACAAAATTGTGGAGACACGCAACAAAATACATAAGAATTTCAAACACACTGGTAAGTTAGACTTGCAAGTAAGAAGCAAGAAAAAGAGCAGTGCTACATAGGAAGTTCATTCTTGAATCATGATCTTGCTACCTCACCAAAACAGATTGGAAGTATACAAGTCTGCTTAACAACTTAACAGTACTATAAATTAAATGCAAATGGACAACATATAAAGATATATAGCATAGAACAAAAAAGACCTTGGTTTGCCTCAGAGGAGAGACATAAATATTATGAGACGACGATACTTTCTTTGGGGACATATCTGGTAAATTTGAGAAAGGAGATGGCTTGGGGGATCCAGGGATTTGGCCTGCAGAGTAAAATAGTAATGACAACAAATACTCATAGAAATAGGAGTTCAAATTGATAAGGGGTATGGTGCATACTATTAGCATTCTTCTTGTCTTCTGTGCGAGTACCAGAAGGGGCTAGCACAACCAGGAAAGGCTTGGCTGCTGGAACAAACACCTCATTGTAAAAAGTAATGATATCAATATGTCGGGATCCTAGACTCTGTTGACATGGAAAAAGAAAACATGTCAGAAAAAAGAAACAGCAATAAGGATAAAATTGGAAGCTTGGGAAAAAACGATCGGAAAAAACATACCCCATTGCGATTTCTAGTCCCAACATAGACACTTAAAAACACTTCTGGTTTGCATTGTGGCTCTTTCTTGTAATTGTGAAGTATCTCTCTGAATGACAGTGGTAACTGGGTAACCTGTTGTAGAAGGCTCGTCACCAAAAATAACAGGGAAGTGAAAAAAGGAATATAAAAGACATACATTAACTAGCATATGTGATACCTTCGCAAATCCATAAAGGCAGCACAGAATTAGTTGGTCGATATGTCTATTAAAAAATAATGATGTCCGTTGATCAAGAATCTGCTTAAAGACGTTGTATACATGCTCTGTCTCTTCCACATGTTGAAGCCTTTCACACAAGTTTCTAATTCTAATAGCAGCCAACTTCAAAATCTGAAACAAATTGAATACAATATTTAACCTTCAAAACAATATAAATTCATAGATGTTAGAAATGAAATTCTAATTACAATCTCCATACTTTGGTGAAGAATATTTGGACCGTTAAATCAGCACATTTTTCATTCCCACGGTTAGTGACAGTTGGACTGCAGAATAGACAAGTCAAGAATCAGTATTTATGTTTAGTTGATGAAAAAGTTGAACGCTAAACACTAGTACAAACTGAAAAGGGTGACCAAGTCCAAACCTTGCAAATGTGGACTGCAGTGGCTGGCATTTTGCTTTCAAGTTATGTTTCGGTGGTGGTGGTGTCTGCACATTGCGCTCTACTATCGTGTTCTTGGATTCATTGCACAGTCTCTTTGGCGACTGAGGCTCCATGTTGCCAACTGCAATAAACATGTGATGAATAAGTAACCAGAAGAGCAAGCTCCAAAGCCGTTAGAATAGTGAAACAAATACAGGTAATAACAAGGTGTAAACTGAGATAATGATCTTAGCTCCTAAGGTTATTGCACACCACACCATAAGCATTCCTTGTTCAAGAGTGTCCCAGTGAAACACAGTTACACAACTATAGTACAGTAGATGTAGCTATAAGGAACACAGATCCAGTACTGGATGACAATTTTGAATTCATTATCCTTTTACAACAAAAATTGATTGACTATGCTCGTAAACTACAAATGTTGAAATCTAAGGTTTCTAGTGCACAATGCTTTGTTTCACATTATGAAGGCTGGAGTTTTGATTATTCATGACAAGAGCATGTCAGCGCACCTATTCATGACAAGTTTTTGTGGTTCTTCAGCAAAACTGGTAACCTGAATTCAGCAACGCATTACAATGCTGGTATGTCGTTAACTACGATAAATCAAACCTTCTGTGGGTTGACAATGACACAATGAAGACAATAGCTGCTATCCAACCGAAACAAAGAACATAGTGTGCAATCAAATTAGTAAAAGCTCTCTGAAACCAAACTGATGGGACGAAACAATGCTGGTATCGCCTGAACGCACAATACATGAAACCTTCTGGGGTTTGACAATGACAAAATGAAGACAACAGCTGCCACCTAATCTAAACACAGAACATCGTGTGCAATTAAATTTTGAGACAGAATTGTGCAGTCAATTTTTAAGGTAGAATGCAAACTATAAACCATTGTGAAACCAATTGAGTAATACAACAATGGTTGCTACTGCCATTCTTATACAACGGGAAACATGAAACAATGTGCAAACAAATTGATACATTTAAGTACATAACACTCTGAAACCAAATGGGAAACATGAAACAATGTGCGAACCAATTGATACATTTAAGTACATAACACTCTGAAACCGAACTGATTGGATGAAAAAAGAAAGTTTTGGGAACTCAGAAGAATTAATTGCACAAACTTCAAAATGAGGCTGAGCAAGAAATTACCAGGATCGGCAGCACGTTTTTTAGATGGTGTAGCTGGCATTGTCTCAACATGAATATTCTGCCGCGCTACTAAGTCATCGAGGGACGGCATAGGTTCAGCCAAAAGACCCAGACGATTTATTTCCGAAGCAAGAGATGGCCTTGCAACAACCAGTGAGTTATATAATGACGAACCTTTCTCCCATGCCATACTTTCCAAAAGTTGTTCCTCTAAAGAATTTAGATGCCTTTTCAATTCCCTTGGGAGGGTTTCTTCATGCCTCACAAAGTTCTCAATTATTTTGCTCAAATCAAACGCAGTTAGACCAGTACTTTCCAGAACAGCAGGGAACATCATCATGACTGTCTTATGTGTTGCCAATACTAGCTCAGCTGAACATGCAATCAAGCATCGATGAAAACGCTCATTGGACAACAGTGGAGTCAGATTCTGCACACTATTGTTCTGCGCCTCAGCTCTGCAGATGGCCTCCAGTACTCTATAGTACAACTTGGAAGCCTCCATTTTTCTTGCTTCTGCCCATGGAATATCAAATGCATTTGCACAATTGAGGCCTATCGAACCACCCCAATCTGCTGAAGACTTTGTCGGGAAAATTGCTTCCAAAACTATGTTGACCCGTTTTGTTACATCATTTGTCAAATCCCTGTCACATGATGAAAGAAACTGCTGGAGCTTAGATGAAGGCTTCTGTGGCAATGAAGATATCACCTCACGAAGCCACTTGGCTGTTGTCATCGCAGAAGTCACTGGTGTCATTTGCGCAATCCTGACTGAACCAACATTGCCAGGCGATGAAGGGGAACTAGGGACAGTCAGCATGCTTTTTATTGTCTTTGTAGGTGATGCTAGTGTTTCAAAGACACGCTGCAAAAGAGAAAACGACTGAAAACGCCTGCAAAAGAATGAGCTTTACGACTGAAATGAATATGAACCATTACAGATACCTTTGAACATCCTAAACTAGTGGAGCCCACAGATGTGTTCTCCGCACTGGAGACATTATTGGTCAAGAACAGTTTCAAATCAAGCTCCTGTTCCCAGGTATTGGAATTACAGAGTAATTCCAATTTTTTCAAATTTGAATCAAAACACTCCTTGTCAAGGAGACCTCTGAAATACATCAGCCCATCTGCCAACGGAACAAAAACATAACACTTAAGATAAGCCACATAACCAAAATTAATGCGCATACATACATGCGAGGGGGGGGGGGGCATGCCTGTGTCTATTTTATCAAGAG